>CAUYLG010046618.1:0-294344 GCA_963573385.1 Cacajao melanocephalus | reverse complement strand
CCAATCAAAAGACACAGACAGGCAAATTGGATAAAAAGCTAAAATCCATTGGTATGCTGTATCTAGACCCATCTCACATGCAAGGATACACAAAGACTCAAAACAGAGGGATGGAGGAAGACATACCAACCAAATGGAGAGAGAAAAAAAAAAACAAAAAAACAGAAGCTGCAATTTTCGTCTCTGATAAAACAGACTTTAAAGCAACAAAGACCATAAGAAACAAAGAGGGACATTACATGGTGGCAAAAGGATCAATGCAACAAGAAGAGCTAACGATCCTAAATAGATACACACCCAATACAGGAACACCCAGATACATAAGGCAGGTTCTTAATGACTTACAAAGAGACTTAGACTCCCACACAATAATAGTGGGAGACTTTAACATTACACTGTCAATATGAGACAGATCAACGAGATAGAAAATTAACAAGGATATCCAGAACTTGAACTCAGACCTGGAACAAGTAAACTTAACAAATATTTACAGAACTCTCCACCCTAAATCCTCAAAACATACATTTTTCTCAGTATCATACTACACCTATTTTAAAAGTGACCACATAAATGGAAGTAAATCACTCCTCAGCAATTGCATAGCATTTCACAGGTTTAAATAAAATTTTAAAAAAATAACTTTTCATACTCAAAATATATATTAAAAATAATGAGATCCCATTCTTAACTAGATTAACAAAGATTAAGAATAATAATACTACCCCATGATGATGAGACTGTAAGGGATGTGGTCATTGTCACATAACCAATATAATCTTTCTGGAGAAAAATTTGGTAGTCTATCCAAAACACAACCCATCGACCCTGAAATTTCACTTCTAGCATTTTGTTTCAAGTAAATAAGGAAGATATGCCAAGGTGAATATATGATGATGTTTATTGTACAACTGCTTGTAGTACTGCTTTTCATGAGAGGAACTAGAGCATAGTAGATAAGATTCAAATTGGTAAAAGACCTTAGGCAAATAATCTCTCTTTGCCTCCATTTTGTATATAAAATGAAAGTAGTAATAACTGCATCTTCAGACTGTTGTGCAAGTTGGCCTGCTTAGAAACAGTTTCTGGCATATAGTAAAGACTATTTCATTATTAGCTATGATTTTAACAGTGGAGAACCAAAGTAATCCAAACATACAACAGTAAGATACTGGCTAAGTAAGTTATGATTTAGTCATATAATGGAAGAATCTACACATATTAAAAATGATAACATAGATTTGTTTTATTATGTAGAGAAATGTTCACATTATGTTGCTAAATGAAAAAGTAAATGATGAGACAGTATATATAGTATGATCCCAGTTTTGTTTTTAAAATAAGAATATATGGCACGAACAAAACTCAGAATACACGTTAATAGCATTTCTTTCTAGCTAATGGAAACAGTTATTATTTTATCTACCTACTATTCCTAAGTTTTCTACAGTGAAAATATATTGAATAAAAATATAGTAAAAGCCAAATAGAGAAAACAATTGAGCAGTTTCTCAAAAAGTGAACCTAAGAGTTTCCATGTGAACCAGAAATTCCACTCCTAGATATATAGCCAAGAGAATTGAAAGGATATGTTCACAAAAAAGCTTGTACATGAATGTTCATAGCAGCATTAATCAGCCAAAAAGTGGAAGCAGCTCAAATGTTTATTAACTGATAAACAAAATATGGTATATCCATACAATGGAATATTATTCAGCAATAAAGAATAATATTAAGCCAAGTAAAAGAAGTCAGAAGTAAAAGACCACATACTCTATGGTTCCATTTATATGAAATGTCCAGAATAGGCAAACCTTTACAGACAGAAAGTAGATTACTGGTTGCCAGGGATTGGGAGGAATGAGGAATAGGGACTGACAGTTAATGGATATAGGTTTTCTTTGGGGGTGATGAAAGTGTTCAGGGATAGATAGTGGCGATTGTTGCAGAACTTAGTGAATATACTAAAAACCACTGAATTTTATATTTTTAAAGAGTGAATTTTATGGCTTGTGAATTATATCTCAGTAAAATAATGTTTAAAAAAAGTAAAATAGAATCTATTAGCTATAAGACAGCAGATTTTAAAAGGATTTTTGGCAAATTAAAGTCTAATTTTTCATTGAATCCTATAATTACAGGTATGGATTTTAAAATAATAGATTTTTTCTATTCTACCAAAAGACATATGCATGCATATGTTCATCAAAGTACTAGTCACAGTAACAAAGACATGGAATCTCCCTAGGTGCCCATCAGTAGTGGATTGGATAAAGAAAATGTAGTACATATGCACCGTGGAATACCACACAGCCATAAAAAAGAATGAAGTTATGTCCTGTGCAGCATCATGGATGCAGCTAAAGGCCATTATCCCAAGTGAATTAACAGAGGAAGGAATGAAAAAACAAATTCTGCATGTTCTAACTTACAAGTGGGAGCTAAACAATGAGTGCCCATGGCTCATTGACGTAAAGATGGTAACAATAGAGGTTGGAGACTGCTAGACTGGGGAAGAAGTGGAGGGGCAAGGGTCAAAAAACTTACTAGTAGGTACTATGCTTGGTACCTGAGGGACAGAATCATTTGTACCCCAAACCTCAGCATCACGTAGTATACCCAGATAACAAATCTGTGTGTGTGTGCGCCCTGAATCTAAAATAAAAGTTGAAATTATTAATTTTTTATTTTATTTTATTTTAGATGCAGGGGGCACATATACAGATTCAGGGGTCAGAATCATTCGTACCCCAAACCTCAGCATCACACAATATACCCAGATAACAAATCTGTATGTATGCCCCCTGAATCTAAAATAAAAGTTGAAATTATTAATAGATAAATAAATAAAAGTAAATTTTGTTGCAGAAATGTGAATCAGGAAATTATAAGTGACCCTGTAGCTGTATCTCCACAGCTTCCCCTAACCCCCACAAGCTTTAGTTAATGAAAACTTGAGGCATTTAAAAACTGATATAGGAAACTATTTGCGTCTGTTGTCAGAACTTGGCTTTATATCTTAAATTATTTGCACTACTTTTGGAATTTTTATCCTTTTTTAAATGCTTAGTGGCTTTTTAAAATTCTAGTGGCTCTCAAGCAGTTTTAAGTGAGTGCACACATGTATGTATGTTTGTGTCTGTATTTTCTCATGTAAGCTGCCATCTCTATATCTCACCTTATGGTGCATAAGTGGTTCAAGTATGTTCTAGAATAATGTACCAAGTATAAATTATCTCATTTTCCCCTTTGTGATTTCTCTTTCTCCTCTTTCCTTTCCCTTCCCACTCCTGGCCTTTCTTGTGCTCCAAAATATTTGAAAAATTGAGTTAGGGTATAGTACCTTATTTTTAATTAATTGTTTCCTTAAGTATTGTTTGAACACCTAATATGTATCAAGGCAATATGCTAAGGTTAACGAAACAAAAACGAAATACCTGGTTTCAGACAGATAAAGAGCTGCTCTGGGAATAGTTTAGGAGGCGATTTAACCCAGATATGGACCATCAGGCAGGACGTCTTTTCCTATCAATACAATTAGTAGATCTTCTTTTAAAGCACATCACATCAATTCTGCATTTTTAGAAGACTGTTGACAGTATAGCTTATTCTTGGTACTTAGCAAATCCTATAATTGTATAAGTACAGAAAAAAAAATTTTTGAGAAAAGCAGTGGGGATCTATTCCCAAGCTATGTGTATAAGCCAAAAATTATTTTTTAATTGGCATCAATATAAGCAGTACAGGCGCAGAAACACTGAGTGAAGGCCTACTTTCTGCTCAACTGCTTAGAGTGTTTAAGATCTTTTAAACCATCAGAGCTTTTAGTGGCTTTGCTTCCCCTAATAATAATACCTACTAGATTTTTTAAAGTACCATCATGAACTTAAAGGAATTACTATTCTCCTTGGTGTTTTTAAAGAAACGAACAATCTCTTTATACTGTTTTGTTCAGGACTGATTTTCAACTGATATATACTGGTATAGCCATATTGGTTGTTAGATATTGAAATATCTTCTTACTGGTTGGTAAAGAGCTGCTGTTGTAAGTTGTCTGGATGCCCCGCCACGGCCTGGCCTTTCCAACGGGAACTTCACTCCTGCACCTCCCTACAATCCAACAATTAAAAGGTTATCCAAGGCATAGCAGGAGGCCTTTAGGACCCTCTGCTTCACTAGGCTTGCATCTTTACTGATTGCTGGTGCTTGGGCCATCCCTTTCCTGTAATAATTTTGAATATCATCCCGACTTTCTGACTGATAGAGTAAATCATTACTGATTTTTATCAAGGTTTGTGTTCTGCAATCTAGCGTATCAAATAGCTCTAGCTCACCTGTGTTGCTTATCTGTATAGAATCAATATTCAGAGTTACATTCTTTCTGAATAAGCCTAGAATGCCATCATACTATAACTCAAGTCTCTTAAACCACGTTGCATTTTTTTTCTTTATTTCTGTCAATGTTGACAGTTTGACCTAAGTTCTGTGTTCTCTTGTTCCTTTCAGTTCGCTTTGCACCTTATAGGCCTCCAGATATCTCCTTGAAGCCTCTGCTCTTTGAAGTGCCCAGCATCACGACGGAGTCAGTGTTTGTTGGCCGAGATTGGGTTTTCCACGAAATAGATGCTCAACTTCAAAGTTCAAATACCAGTGTGAACCAAGGAGTAGTGATTGTGGGAAACATTGGCTTTGGCAAAACTGCCATCATCTCCAGACTGGTGGCCCTCAGCTGCCATGGTACAAGGATGAGACAGATCGCCTCAGACAGCCCACATGCCTCCCCTAAACGTACGTATTCCTTTTTAAAGAACTCCCTGCTTCATTGGTGCTGAAGCTTTTCTGACATACTTATATTAGGTCATATATCCTTTTATTTTCTCATCTGCAAAACCTGAGTTCCACGTGAGGACTATTCATTCAGAGTTGAGAGAAAGAATGTAATACTCTATTTACATATAACCCACATACCCAATAGTCACCTATGCGTTACTGGGAAAAAAAAAACAAAAACCTTTTTCATGGAATAAATTTATGATTCTTCCATGCTGGCTATACGGTTTGTCTGTCCTTTAGATAACAACTGCAGCAGTTGCCGGTAGAGTTATTTGCATTCATCACTGTCGGATTTTGCTCAGTCTGTGCCCAGTTCTTCTTGTGATTTGCCAGCACGATCTGTTTGCATCCTTCATTTCTTTGCTGTTGACATCAGCGTTGTACTGCTTGGACTTGAGCTTCATTGTGTACTTGAAGGGGTTCTCCTGCTTCCTTGTGAAAAGGTGCTGAGCTCTCATATGTATTCAGGCTTCTTTCATCACAAGCAGGGGGCAGCTTAATAATCACCACCAGGATCTTACTGATTTATTTTTTAAACACTTATATGGTACTTACTATGTGCCAGACACTCTCTAAGCTCTTTACAAATATTAATTCATTGAATTCTGCTGTCAGCTTAGTGAGGTTGTCTTCATTTCACAGGTAAGTAATCTGAGGCTCAGAGAGGCTAAGAAAGTTCTCCCAGGTTTTACAGCCAATAAATGGTGGAACTAAGCAGTCTGATTTCAGAGGCCATTCTCTTATCCATTTTGCTGTGCTGCCTCTCCTTATTGGTGAAACTCACTTGAGTAAAGAAAATAAATAGAAATGTATCAGTGTTCTTCTTATACATACTCTATGTGTAGAACCTGTCTACCTGGTTTCTGTTAGAAGAAAACCAAAAAAGGAAACTACTGCTCTGCCAGTCCAAATCAGTAATCTTGCCCACCACAGACTTTCAGACGGCAACCACTAGAAATGGTTTGTGTGAGATGATCGTAGTTACAGGGTCTAGCATAGTACTAGAAACATAGCAGGAACTCACTGAAGACCCTCCAAACTTCTTGGCTTCCTATTGAAGCTAGTTAGCAGCCTTGTTATCATTAAGGAAGCAGATTGCCTCTGGTAGACTTATGGATGTCTAACGTGGAAGAACTAGTGTCTTAGAAGAAAACTGATTGAATCAAAATACCTCTTACCAGGGTATGGTAAGAATTGTTATGGAAGAATTCTTTTCTTCAGAGGCATATATTGCTAGTTTCTAAATGAAGCTCTTATGAGGTAGATTGGCATAGTATTGTGGGAGTCAGGAGCCCAGGATTTGTGCCCCAGCACTCAAATTGACTAGATTTTGTGAACTTGAGAATTTTACTTTAATTCTTTAGAGCTCAGTTTTCTTATTTGTAAAATGAAGAAGTGTGACTAGTTGATCTTTCAGAATTGTGTCTGCTGAAATTTTGATTCTGAGAACGTATTTTCATGGTTAAAAGTAACTTTCCACACTATTCCAGTATTTTCCTTTGAGTACTTAAGTATTTATCACTCCAAACTGCTATTTATCTGAGTAGTCCAAGTGGCTTGCTATTTGAGTGTGTCAGAAAGGAAACCAGAAAGCTCAAGGTCTCTGTGACTCCTCTCTATATCAGAGTTGCAGATAACAGAGTGGTAGAATCATGCATGACAGAAAATAAATCCTAAAGACAAAAAGAGCTGCTTTCACAGAAAGGAAAGGTACCTGGAGATGTCCCTATGAGCCTGGGGAGGGGTGGGGGGAGCAAGAGTTTATAGAAAACAGCCCATTTGCTCCCCAAAGCAGAGATTCTTTAAAAGTAGTTCACTAAGTTATTCTCTAACATCCATTGCCTTCCGGAGAATCTCCAGAAACACCAGGACACTCCCCATTTATGAGATAAACATCCATTGTTGAGATTGTAGATTTGGCCTGACACTTAACTTTCAGAATTTGAAAGAGGTCAAGAGAGCTAAATAAAGCATGTGGCTCTGTACATCAGAATTACTCAGAACCAATGTTACCTCATACAAAATAATTTTTGTTACAATTTGTTGACAGCCAAACTGTATTCTACCTCTGCCATCTTAACAAAACCAAAAGAAGGGTCAAGAATAAGTGACTGATACAATACAAGCTGTTTTTTGGCACAATTCTAACTGTTACCTGTATAAACTAGTGCTGAATATGTTACTGGCAGCAGCAGTTTTTTTCACTAATAAGAATAAGAATGATGTCTGTATATGGAGGGTTGGCTTAATTTTTTACAGAGTTTAACTTACATTAAGCTTGGATGGGTTTATTTGGAACCTCACTGGCTTTCTTAATCCTTGGGTGATGGTACCAATTATACAGTTGTAGTGATAATAAAAATACATGGGAAATTATCGGAGTTCCCAACTTCTATCTGCATCATCTGTCATTCTTTCTTCTGCCCCTGTCTTTTTTCTGTTTGGTATTCAGACAACAGTAGAAAGAAAAGCTGAGCACTACTGCTGTGGAAAATGGGAGCAGTTTAGCCTGCAGTAATGCCTTGCTTGGCTGTTCTTCCCCCACAGAAACTCAGCCCCCTAGCCCACCCCCTCCTTGTCATTTCCCTGGAAGGATGTAGAAAAGCTGTCAAGGCAGGCACTAGCTTGTCATCCTGCTTTCCACCTCCTCTTCCAAACCTGACACCCCTGTCAGTCTCTACCACCAGCACCATAATCCACCCCCCCAACACACACACACAAAGAACAAAAATATTTTTGTGAAAACAGACCTGTTGTATAATTCAGGATTATTACATTAACTACAGATATTCTCAGTATAGTAGTTGGGGAAGCTCTAATATAAGACTGTATGTTCCTATCACTAAAAGTCTCAATGTAGTTAATTTGGATTTGACATTTGCCAGCAGCTGCCAAGCCCCCAAACAGCTGTTATGTAAATAAATCCTACCCTCCCTACTCTGCTTATATCAGCAGTCTCTTTTGCCAGTTTGCTATGCACATTGACTACAGCCTACATATTAACTTTTATTTCTACTGTTGTCTGAATACCAAGCAGAAAGTAAGGCATTCAGACAAAAAGGAGGGTATTTACAAAAGGAAATAGCTAGAAGACAGGGTATTTGAACAGTAATTACCCACAAAATCAAATACCAGATAAAGGGGAATGGAGTAGGCGGAGAAAGTGAACAGCAGAAATAATACAGTGACATGCAATCACTGAACTTCACCTCAACTGTGATTTTAAAAAAAATCATCACACATTTCTTTAATTTCTGTAGCCTTTTTTTATTGCCATTTCCCATACCCACCCACCTGCAGTTATCCAGTACTCTATCCAGTGACCAAGAAATTTATTGCACCAGTTGAATGAAAGAAGTCTAAATTTACTCCTGCTGGTAGGGAGTTAAATGAGGACTACTTTTTCCTATTCCTTCTTTTCAATGGCTATTGGCCATCAAATAACAACTTCTAATATTTACTTTGGTATCCATTTTTAAAGTATGATTTTATTCATAAATATAGTCTATAATTTCTACTAATATGTTTTCTAAATAATAAGAGCAAATTGAATTTTAAAAATCTTAAACAGTTTTATTGAGCTGTAATTCACATACCATGTAATTCACCCATTTAAAGTGTTCAGTATTTTTAGTATAATTCACAGGGTTGTACAGCAATCATCATAATCAAACTTTAGGCCATTTCATCTCCCTAAAAGAAACTCATGCCTGTTAGCAGTCAATCCCCATTCTCCTCTTAACCCTCTTATTTCCAGCCCTAGGTAACCACTAATTTACTTTCTGTCTCTATGGATTTTCCTATTCAGGGCATTTTATGTAAATAAAATCAAACAATATATGGTCCCTTTTTTTTTTTTAACTGACTTCTTTGATTTAGCATAACATTTTCAAAGGTTATCACCATTCTTGCATGTATCAGTATCTCTTTTTATTGTTGGGTTGTTTTATTGTTGACTATTGTCTAGTGACTGGATATATTGTGTTTTATCTGTTCATCAGTTGGTGAGTATTTAGGTTGTTTCCACTTTTGGCTACTATGAATCACTCTTCTATGAACATTTTTGTACAAGTTTTTGGGTGGAATGTGTTTTTATTTTTCTTAGGTATATACTTAGGAGCGGAATTGTTAGATCATAGAACAAATAGAATTTAACCATTTTTCCTTTAAAGTTTTATGATGATCTGATGCAAACATCTAAATCTTTTTAATACAGATGTGGATGCCAACAGAGAGCTGCCACTCACACAGCCACCTTCAGCCCACTCATCTATCACCAGTGGAAGCTGCCCAGGAACCCCAGAAATGCGCAGGCGGCAAGAGGAGGCAATGCGAAGACTAGCCTCACAGGTACAATATGATTCCCAAGTTGGGGACATGGTAGTTCCATTTTAATATCAAGGAAGCAAAGATAGGGAGATCTTTGGCAAAGTGAACAAAAATGCATAAAGGTATACCATGAGAACATGGAGAAAAGTTTCTCTTTCTTTGCTATTCCTAGGAGAAAACTTTATTATGATGGGATCAGAACCTTAGAGTTGGAAAGACCCTTAGAAGTAAAGTGTTCTAGTGAATAAATAAAAAAGTTGAGAACCAAAGAAGTGGGTTGGTTGGTTGGTTTTGAGACAGAGTTTTGCTCTGTTTCCCAGGCTAGAGTGCAGTGGCGCAACCTCGGCTCACTGTAACCTCTGCTTCCCCGGTTCAAATGATTATCGTTCCTGAGTTTCCCAAGTAGCTGTAGCTGGGACTACAGGTGCATGCCACCATGCCAGACTAATTTTTGTATTTTTAGTAGGGACGTGTTTTTGCCATGTTGGCTGGACTTCTCTCAAACGCCTTACCTCAGGTGATCCACCCGCCTCAGCCTCCAAGAGTGCTGGGATTACAGGCGTGAGCCACTGCACCCAACCAGAAGTGATATGTTTTACCCAACATGAGGGTATAAGTAATCAACAGTTTTTAATTTTTATAGCTTAAAACTCTTACACTACACTGTCCATATTTTTTATACATTTGGGTTTGAAAATTCTATTTTTCTCAAAATAAAGTAAGCACATAGAAAAATAATGCTCAAAACCAGCAATTCTCTTCCTCTACCCGCCCTCATCTTCTCCCCACAGGCAGCCACTTTCACCTCTTAAGGAAGTTTCTCTGATTTTCACCTCCATATTTCTAAATACTACTCATATACTGCTAAAATTTTTATTACTTTACAAATTATCTATTGCTTCTTATTATGGATGATGGGAATTACAGCTCTTTCACCTTCCTTCTTCCCACCACCAGCCCAATACAATTATTGCATGATTTTTGGCTGAATCCATATTATAGTATTTTCATTATTAATACTATGCAAATATGTCACTCTGGAGCTAAGGATAACATTTCCTTCTTGAACGATTTTGTTTTTCCTTGGGGTTTATGAAATGCCTCATTTTTAAATTTGCTTATTTTTCTTCAAACCTTTGGCTAAGTCATTCCATAACCCTTAATGTAGTTTCGTAAAACATCTCTTGATACACTTTTCCACACTTACCAGTGGTAAGTTTTCCACACTTACCAGTTACATTTTTCACCCTTGAGGCCTCTATCCTAGAGCCCTCCCTGGAGCTCAGTCTGGACCAGTGAAAACTCACCACCTTGTTCTCCTGGCAGTTCCTGTCCCTTCTCTTTTGTGTTTCATCTCATGTCATATTCTTTCTCAGTTTTATTCTTCATTTTAGTGGAGCGTATCCTCCAGTAGCTTCCTAACCAAAAATGCATAGGACATAAATTTTTTGAGACTTACTATTTCAAAAAGCATCATTATTCTATGTTCATACTTGTTTGACACAGCATTACGCTAGGGTAAAAATTATTTTTTCTCAGTTTTGAAGGCATTGCTCCTTCCAATATTGCTGTTAAACACTCTGATACTATTCTTATTCCTAATCCTTTATATATATATACCTTGTTTTCTCTCCACAAGCTTTTGGAATCTTCTTTTTATCACCCTTCTTCTTGGGTCTTTTTCATTTATTCTGTTCGTACCTAGCAAGCTCTGGAGATATTCTTTAATTCTGAGTAATGCTTTTGTATTATTTATGATAATTTCCTCACCACCATTTCCTCTATTTTCTCCTTCTACAACTCGTATTAATCAAAAGTTAGATTTCCGGCTGAGCACGGTGGCTTTCGCCTATAATCCCAGCACTTTGGGAAGCCAAGGTTGGTAGATCATCTGAGGTCAGGAGTTTGAGACCAGCCTGACCAACATGGCGAAGCCCCATCTCCAAAAATATACAAAAATTAGCCAGGCATGGTGGCACATGCCTGTAGTCTGAGCTACTCAGGAGGCTGAGGCAGGAGAATCGCTTGAACCCAGGCGGTGGAGGTTGCAGTGAGCTGAGATTACGCTGCTGCACTTCAGTCTGAGCAACAGAGTGAGACTCTGTCTCAAAAAAAAAAAAAAAAAAAAAATTAGATTTCCTATACTGATAGGATAGTCCTCATTTTCTTAATCTTTCTCTTCTGTTTTCTATACTTTTGTTTTTTGGGGTTTTTTTTTTTTAGTGAGCAATTTGGAAACAGAAGTTCACTGTTTATTCAATATATGAAAATGATCCAGCATGGTTAAACACATTACACATTTTACATTTTCTTACCAGAAGTGAAACATCCACATTTACATAATTGCCCAAAGTTATGTTGTATGTTAAAGTGGATAATTTATAATAAATATCTAAAATGCTATATCATCATATAATGGCTTTAATGGTTCAACAATTGGGAATGATAGAGTCCTTCTATGAGCAACTTTTAGAAGAATGTCTGCTTAGAACACATTCTCATATATGAAATTAGCTTTCCAGTTGCCCAAGGATATTTATTAATTATGTGTTTGTTTTAGTCCTAGTTTTAATATTAGAGCTATGATATAGACTTTATTAAAACACACATACGCACACACACTCCGTCAAAGTTGGAACAAATTATGCTCAGTCTTACTGGTAACAAGTTCTCTTCATCCATCTTTTCAAAATTAAAGTTTATTAAAAAGGAGGATATTAAAAACTACCTGTTTTTTGGCTTTTTAATCCACCTTTGAGAGATTTTGTTAACATTTCCAATCCTTTTATAAAAAGTTTTATTTCAGCTCTCATAGTTTTAATTTCTAATAGTTATTTCTTTTTCTCCTGTGTCTCCTCCTTTTTTTAGCATCCTGTTCTTGTTTTATGGATATAATGTATTCTTTACTTAGGCACTGAAAAACTGATTAGAAGCTTGGGTGTGTAGAGAGCTTGACTATAGAACATTAAGATAATCCACCTTTTTTGGAAATACCCGAAAGTCAGTATTTCTAAGATTTTTACTGGGCTGTTCATATTCTCTAGCAAAGAATCCTCTAATCTTCTGACTGGAGGGTATATGACTTGGGAGCCAGCATTTTGGAGCTGGGCAGGAAAAGAGGGCTGGAGTTTCACTGTTCAATATCAGATGTTGTTTTCAGTCCTGCACCTGATCTCTACCTTGCTCAATGTGTGGTGTCCCTAAGTCTAGATTATCTCTTGTTTATTTTCTCTAGTTCTCTTTCCTGTGGTTGTTGGGGAAGATAATCACCTGGCTGGGCAGGGTAGGGATGGGAATCTGGGGATCTAACTTCTTATATAAACGTCAAATAAACTCTGTGTTTTTAGGTCCCTTCTTCACCATCATCTTCCACAGTACCTGGTGCTTCTAGTTTCTAAGCTTTGCTGAAGTTTTACAGATGATCTATAATATTGTACGGTTCTAATTTCTTCATAGAAACACAGTCCAGCTCCAAGCCAGATGAAGCATGTTTTCCCAGACACATTATTGATTATCCCAACTCATTAGTACACCCTCATCTATAATTTGGCTTCTGCAAAGTCTGAGATTTCCCTCAATTCATTGCTAAGTCATTGTAACTTTAAAAGACCTCTCTGTTTTTTCCTAAATGTCCCCTGTGTAAATGGGCTCTAGCCTCTTCCTTAGAATAGTTAGACCAAATATCTTTCTTAGAAATAGACAAATGTTGAAGTGCTTCCAGCACTTTAATTATTCACTCATCCAGTTATTCACTTTACATATACATTTGGAGGACCTATAATCCAGGACTGAAGATAAATCAGTGAACAAAACAGACACAGTTCATGCCGTTACATAGCCCACATTCTCACTAGAGAAAGACGATAAGCAAATAAATATGTAATATATCAGAGGGTGATAAGTGCTAAGATCACAGAGAATTAATTCTCCTCACTTTGTTACATCTTATTCTTTCTCTCATCGAGAGAAGTCCCAAGATGTTCATGTTCAATATTTGGAAAATGTTACATGTCATAAGTAGGAAATTAGTCACTGTTTATACTTATTTGAGGAGTGATTACATGTTAAATTTCATGACTGTGTCTTCCTTAGACAAAACATAAATTAATCTATTTGCACCTAGAGATGGAATACTGTTCAGCTTATGCCATTGTATCAGAAGTGGCCACTTAGCTTAAAACTGAATGTTATCCCAGTTATTGTGCCACATGTTACAGTTCAGCTACACAAAAGTGTTTTGTAGAAGCATAGAGCAGAAGCCCAAAGTATTGCTTTTCACCCAAAACAAACCAGTAAGCAGAAATGATCCTTTAAATAGGATTTTCAGATTAATGTTTTGATGAGGTAGACTAATACATGAAAATTTAAAGTGTCCTTGAAAAATCTCTTAATTTGACAAATTCTTGGTGTCAATTCTTGTATATCAGTAATTATCATTGGTATTCATAATACTCTTGCTCTTTCCTGTGCTTCTAGTTAACTGAGAACACTGGAGAGTTTTTGTCACAACTTTAGAACTATTTTATTTATTAAGGAAATACTTTCCATTCGAAGCAACAGATTTTGGTAGGTTGGCATCTCTCGAGCATGTCTCCACTTAACATTGCATATTTCTTCTAAAGTGTAATCACAGGAGAGGAGCAGGGAGATCTCATTCAGGGCCTTTCCTGGATATGCGAATTTAACTCCAACAGTGGTTTCTCTAGGTTTGAGTCTCTTGCACTCCTGTAGCAAAGAATTCACAAGACAAGGAGAAGTTGGCTTCCCTTTACAGGAGGCTTAATGTGTGTTGTGGCTTAGTGCTATTTACGTTATATTTGCTGTATCATTTCTTATTTTTACCTTAACCCTATGAGGTACATCATTATTTCATTTTACAGGTGAAGAAACAGTTGCTTCAGTGATTAATGTTTTCACAGTCCTACTGTTAATAAATGATCAAGCAAGGATTCAGAGTCAGTGCCCTCCCCTATAAGGTGAATACTATGGTTATCCCCACTTTACAAATGAGGAAACAGTGGCTCTGAGGTTAAATAACTGCTTGAGACTATAAGCTAGTACATGACTGAGTCAAGATTAATCTGAGGCAGGGAGCTTCCAGAGTCTTTACTTTTAACCACTACACAATGCTGCCTCTTTAGTGTGGCAGGAAGGATTTTAGTTTAGTGCTATTTTGGAAAATCCATCCTTCATTTAATGGCTTCACAGCAAGAAAATTATAATGAAGATGTACCTTTTAGTCATTTTGCTGACCTAAAATTCTTCATGCAACTGGAATCTCCCAAAACATAAAGCAAGTTGTCACTGACTTAGTCCTTAGATTAAGAAGCTAATATATCTGAAATGAGTTCATTAGAGAAAACAGCTAATTTTAAGAAGTGTCACAGAGGTACAAAAAGCAAAGGTTTTCTTTCCTAAGGAAATTTATGTAAGAAGAAAATTAAATGTCATCCTTGCCAAGAGACAAGTTCTGTACTATACTAGGGGTTGTCAAATGATCATCGTTCCTGAAATTGTTGCAGTCACTATTAAAGCTGTCAGCCAAAGAAGTAATCATTTCAGTAATCCTATAATATTGAGCATTTTGAACATAATATGGAAATGTAAGCCAGAAACACACACACACACAGAAAATGAAAAACAGTAATGAAGAACAAGATTTTGTTTGTGTTATGGTGATTCTTTTTAAAAAATATTTACATTTAGGAGAAATGAGATCCAAACTAAACAACAAATACCCCATAGATGATGTTTATAAAATTTGTCCAGGGCTTTTCTCCTCTAAAAATTAACAGCGAAGTTTAATTGCCAGAGCCAGATTTCATCTACATTTGGGATACTGAATATGGGAAAACAGCCTTATTGTTTATTGTTAATTTCCGTGTTGTTTTTATTTTCTACCTCTTCCACTAAAATGGGTTGGTGTTTAAATGTTCACCACTGTATCTCCAGCTCCTACACAATGCATAGCACATACATATTTGGATGAAGAAATTCTAGTCAATTCTCTGTGCTAAAACATTTGTTTTCTAAAACGTTTGTTTTTGCTACTTAAAGCCATCAAATAGCTCCTCCTTTTCCTTGAATGAAATCGAAATTCCCTTCTTACAATATCACATGAATTGTAATCAAAGGACCTTTGGTTTTTCCAGGACCAGATATTAGACCACATAATTCTTTGTGTGGTGTGTGGGGTTGGGGGCAGGCAGAGGCAAGGCGGATGTTGTCCTGTATACTGCAGGATATTTAGAAGAAGTGTCCTTGACCTTTGTCTACTACCAGTAGTACTTCCTCAGTCCCTAAATAAGACAACCAGAAATGTCTCCAGAAATTGGCAAATGTTTCCTGGGGAGCAAAACCACTGCCAGTGGAAAACCCCTGCGATGCCCTGTCTTCCACCATTCCCCGTTCACTTATACACTAGCCACACTAAAATCGATTTCAGTTCCTTGAAAGCAAAAAGCTATGTCTTGCTTTAGGGCCTTTGCACATACTGTTTTCCCCTGCCTGGAAAACTACCATACCTTGGTTCACCCCTTGTCTTCCTTTATGTCTCAGCTTCAATATTGCTTCTTCTAAGAAGCTTTTTCTGGCTCTCCTAAATTACCTTAAGGTACCAGCTGTGTGTTGCCCCTAGCACCCTATATTTTCTCTCTGCCATGCTTATGCTATTGTTACTACTTGTTTAATTGCCTCTCTTTCCTACTAAACTGTAGAGGACAGACAGGGGTCATAGCTATATTGCTCATTTTTATAGCTCCAGAACCTAGTACAGTGCCTGGCATACAATGGAAGTTCAATTAATATTTGTGAATAAATGAAAATGTTAGTATTTTCCATTAGGAAATCTTGGAGCATTCAGCTGGGTGCTTATACATAATAGTGGTTCCCAACCAATTTGTAAGGTCAAATCAGAATCGGATTCATGTGTCCCGGGAATGAATCTTGTTAGAGAATATGGAATTCCACCAATCCTCTGAGACAGAGTTTCATAAACTGTCAATTGACTGTACTTAGACTGTTTATATTGTGCCAGATCAGCATTTCTAGGAATTCCAGATGAACTAAATAAGCCACTTTTCTTTAAAATTTGTATTTGGTATTGGCCCTAACCTCCTTCGGCTCAAGTAATCAGTAAGCTATAATTGAATAGTAACAATCTGCAGGATACAGCTATTTAGATATAGAATTATAACAAAGATAAACATTACCCCGAACTCAGCTACAGCTAATTAAACAGCAGGGCTCTCTGACTACCAGCCATTGACGCATACTATAAAGCCTAAATCAAACATGTGAATAGTCAATAGACAAGTGGAATGGAATAAAAAGTTCAGAATTAGACCCAAGGACATGCGGACACTTAGTGTGTGACAAAGGTGGTATTTCAGATCATTGGGATAAAGGTGGACTTTTTAATTAAATGGACTGAGACAACTAAATAACCATATAGATAGCTCATGTCTCACACCATGCACAAGAATAAACAAATGGATTAAGGATCTAAATATTTTAAAATGAAACCATGCAACTAATGGAAGAAAACTTAGTAACCTTCTCTTTAACTTTGGTGAAGAGAAAGGCTTTCTAAGATCTAAAGCTAGAGGAATAGAAGAAAAGATTGACAAATATGGCCACATGAAAAAATTTTGCCAGCCTGGGCAACATAGTGAGACCCTGTTTCTACCACCACAAAAAAAAAAAAAATTAACTGAGCGTAATGGCACATGCCTATAGTCTTAGCTACTCAGGAAGCTGAGGTGGAAGGATTCTTTGAGTCCAAGAGGCTTGGGCTGCAGTGAGTCACAATCATACCACTGCACTCCAGCCTGGGTGATAGAGTGAGACTGTCTCAAAAAATAAAAAAAAACTTTTAATGTTGCATGGCCAAAAAAATACCAGAGACAAAGTCAAAGGACAACTGATAAACTGAGAGAAAATATTGACAAAATACCTCAAAAGTACAGGCAACAAAAGGAAAAACAGACGGATGGCATCTAAACTGAAAACCTTTTGCACAGCAAAATAAACAATTAACAGAGTGAGGAGACAATTCACAGAATGGAAGAAAATCTTTGCAAACCATACATCTGATAAGGAGTTAATATTCAAAATATAAAAGGAACTCAAACAATTAAATGGCAAGAAAACAACCTGATGAAAAAATGGGCAAAGGACCTGAACAGACATTTCTCAAAAGAAGGCATACAGATGGCCCACAGGTGCATGAAAAAATATTCAGCATAACTAATCATTAGGAAAATGCAAATTAAAACCACAGTGAGATATCATCTCACACTAATTAGAATGGCTTTTACTAGAAAGATGAAAGATAAGTGTCGGCAAAGATGTAGAGAAAAGGACACTCTTTACTTTGTTGATGGGAATGTAAATTAGTATAGCCATTATGGAAAATAGCATGGAGGGTCCTCAAAAAACTGAAAATAGAACCATCCTATGATCCAGTAATCCTGCTTCTAGGTATATATCCAAAGAAACTGAAATCAATGTCAAAGGGATATCCACACTCCCATATTCATTCCAGCATTATTCACAGTAGCCAAGATATGGAACCAAGCTGAATGGATTTTTTAAATGTGTTATTTTTAAAAAATCAGTTTGGAAATTTCTCAAAGTATGTAAAACACAGTTACCATTCAACCCAGCAATCCCATTACTGGGTATACACCCAAAGAAATATAAATTGTTCTGTCTGTAAATATAAAGACATATATGCATGTGTTATTGCAGCACTTTTCACAATAGCAAAGCCATGGAATCAACCTAAATGCCCATCAGTGGTTGCCTGGATAAAGAAAACGTGGTACATATACACTGTGGGATACTGTGTAGCCATAAAAAAAGAATGAAATCATTCATGTCCTTTGCAGCAACATGGATGCAGCCGGAGGCCATCATCCTTAGCAAATTGATGCAGGAACACATGTTCTTACTAATAAACGAGAGCTAAGCACTGAGTACACATGGACACGGAGAAGAGAACAACAGACACCAGGGCTCACTTGAGGGTAGAGAGTAGGAGGAAGGTGAGGATCAAGAAACTACCTATCAGGTACTATGCTCACTATGTGGGTGACGGTCATTTGTACACCAAACCCCACGCAATTTACCCATGGAACAAACCTGCCTATGTACTCCCTGATCCTAAAATAAAAGTTGGAAGAAAAAATAAACAATTTTTAAACATGGTGTGTGTGTGTGTGTGTGTGTGTGTGTGTGTGTAAATTGTGTCCGTGTGTTTGTATAATGGAATACTACTTAGCCTTTAAAAAGAAGGAAATCCTGTCCTTTGCAAGAACATGGATAAAACTAGAGGACATTATGCTAACTTAAATAAGCCAGAAACAGAAACACAAATACTGCATGATCTTTCTTATATGTGGAATCTAAAAAAGTTAAACTCATAGAAGTAGATAGTAGAAAGATAGCAGAGACTGGGAGTATGAAGAAGGATGGGAGAAGTTGTTGATCAAAGGGTACAGATTTTTAGATAGATAGGGGGAATAAGTTTTAAGATATGTTACAAAGCAGGGTAACTACAATAATATATTTCAAAATAACTAACTTTTAAATGTTTCACCATAAAAGATGATAGATTAGGGAGGTGATACATGTTAATTAGCTTGATTTCATCATTCTACATTGTATACACATATCAAAACATCACATTTTGCCCCATAAATAGATACAATTATGATTAGTCAATCAAACGTAATAATTTAAAAACCTACCACTTGTCAACTTTTAGCATAGTATCAAAGAAAAATATCCACCTTCCCTTCTCCAACATATGACTGGCATTTCCTCTTATACTTGAACCCAAAACAGTTTCTTGCAGCATAGTGAATGCAGAGGCAGATTTGGGAGTCTATTACAAAAATGTAAAACAGTGCCACTTTCTGAAATGTTTGCTTTGAAAATAGTTCTTTTCATAAAATATATTCTTAGATGTCAGCATGTAATAGGTTTATTATTTTTTAATGAATCAATAAAAATTTTAAAAATAGATGTATAGCATATACTACAGATAAAGAGTTAATATCTCTTCTATTTGAAGAACTCTTAAAAGTTGAGGAAGAAAAGGACCAAAACTTAATGGAAAAGTGGGAAAAAGATATAAATAGACAGTTCACGAAAAAGAGATAAAATGGCCCTGAAACATTTTGAAAACATGGTCAGACTCACAACTAAAGAAATGCAGACTAAATCAATACTGAGATACTGGTTTTTTACCTTTCAACTAGAAACAATTTTAAAACATAAAAACATTCTGTTGTCAGGGCTGTGGGAAAACAGACTGTCTCATACTGGAGCAAGCCTATGAACACCATTTTTTGACAGCATGTGTTCACTTCATGTCTCCATGTCATATTTGTTAATGCTTGTGATAGTTCAAACTTTTTAATTATTATTATATTTGTTATGGCAGTCTGTGATCAGTGGTCTTTGATGTTACCATTGTAATTGGTTTGAGACACCAGGAAGACAGCAAATTTAATAAATGTTTTATGTGTTCTGACGACTCTGCAGACCAGCCATTCCCCCATCTCTCTGTCTCCGTGGGCCTCCCTATTTTCTGAGACATAATGTTGAAATTAGGCCAGTGAATAACACCATAATGGCCTCTAAGCATTCAAGTGAAAAGAACCACACATCTCTCACTTAAATCAAAAGCTAGAAATGATTAAACTTAGTGGGGAAGGCATGTCAAAAACCCAAAATAGGCTGAAAGCTAGGCCTTTGCACCAAACAGGTAATCAAGTTTTGAGTATAAAGGAAAGATTCTTGAAGGAAATTAATAGTGCTACGTCAGTGAACACAGGAGTGGTAAGAAAGCAAAACAACCTTTTTGCTGATATGGAGAAAATTTTAGTGGTCTAAATAGAAAATCAAACCAACCACAAAATTTTCTATAAGCCAGAGCCTAATCCAGAGTAAGGCCCTAACTCTCTTCAATTCTGTGAAGCCTGAGAGAGGTGAGGAAACTTCAGAAAAAGAGTTTTAAGGTAACAGAGGTTGTTGGTTCCTGAGGTTTAAGGAAAGAAGCCATCTCCATAACATAAACGTACAAAGTGAAGCAGTAAGTGCTGATAGAGAAGCTGCAGCAAGTTATCCGGAAGATCTAGCTAAAATAATTGATGAAGGTGACTACCCTTAAACAATAGATTTTCCTTTTTTTTTTCATTGTTTTACTTTACATCTTTATTACATATTTTTCTAACACTTTTTTTAATTATTCAAGATCATAATTTGCATGGCAGTAAACAGTGGTTTCGTGGGTTCTAAGTTTCTTAAAGGTGACCAAAGCAATTTAAAATACAAGTCATCTTTTCGATTTGCAGCACCTGACTTAAAGTTTAAATTCATCTAATGCAGTCATTAAAAGTGTTCGTTCTTTTGTGAGAAAGATGTTTTAATTGGTATTTTCCAGACTGTCTATTAAACATGAGTGTGTATTATTTTTATTGGTTAGCAGAATTTTACTTACATAATTTATAGAAGAACAAGAGCCTCTAGCCTTTCTGAATGGACTTCAACTGAGAACAATGATGATAATAAATATCTAAAATGTAGGCCGGGTGTGGTACCTCACGCCTATAATCGTAGCACTTTGGGAGGCCAAGGTGAGTGGATAACCTGAGGTCAGGAGCTTGAGACCAGCCTGGTCAACATGGTGAAACCCCGTCTACTAAAAATGCAAGAATTAGCCGGGCGTGCCTGTAATTTCAGCTACTTGGGAGGCTAAGGCAGTAGAATTGCTGGAACCCAGGAGGCAAAAGTGGCAGTGAGCCAAGATGGTACCATTGCACTCTAGCCTGGGCAACGAGAGTGAAACTCCATCCCAAAAAATAATAATAATGTATCTGGGGTCTCACCCAACTGGGCATTGCCAAATGTGTTTCCAGATATTCTTAGAAAATAGTTTTTAAACACATGCATAATATTCTACCTCATGATGCATTATCACTTCTTTAACCATTTCTCAGTTGTTTATATTATTTGCCATTTTTTGATATTACAAATAACATTGTGATGAACACCTTCGTTCATAAGTTTAATGCAAGGCTGATTATTTCTTTAGAATGATGTCAAAGAAGTGGCTTACTAGTTCAAACAGTACAAATGGTCTTAAAGTTTTTAGTATACTTTACCAAATAATTTCCAGAATTGCTTGAACAGTATGTTATTGTGCCCACAAGTGGACTTGATAACAGGAAGCAAATTCAACCACAAATCTATTAGATTCTCACCCATCTCTAAACTATCACATCAAAGAAGCAAGGAGGCATATTGCAGATGAGGAAGCCAAATTTAAATTCTTTTTAAAAATCACTCAGCATTAGATCAGTAAAATAATCAACAGAAATGCTTCCCACAGAAAATCTACTGGGTTTTTCAAAAAAAAAAAAAAATTAAGTAAAAAGAAAGGGAAAAGTCGGTGTTTCATGCATAAGCGTGACAGTCTCTCCTATTTATTTGACTTCAGCAATAAAAAACCAAACAGCCTTGTACAGAACAGTGAAAATGCCAGGAATGAATGCAGTCTACAGTTTTACTGTAAGATAAGAGTGTGTGTGTGTGTGTGTGTGTGTATGTGTGTATTTATTGAACAGGCTTCTCTCCCTTTGATGGTATCAACTCTCAGTTCTGGCCATTAAATACAGACATATTTTTTAAACTACTTCTTTACTTCTTCAAGGTCTTTGATGCTGTCATCATCCATCTCTGGCTGTTTTTTTCAGAATGACATCAATTATGTCATTTGTAGAGTCTTCCTGAATAATTTCATCCTCCCCTGTTACTGAGGTACCACAGAATTATTGAGCAAAAAAATCCTTGGGCTTCTTTTAAGATCAGTTTCAAAAGTTGCAAGGCCACACACTGTTTTTACATATTTCTTCTTTGCTCTGGCGATTTTGGGTATAATAACCTCTTATGGTACAGTCTTTTTTTGTTTTGTTTTATTTGACCCCTTCCACCTCTCTTCTGTTTTTTCTTCTCTTCTTCCCCTGCTCTTCCTTGACTCTTACTAATTCCAGCTTCTTGATTGGGTGAATTTTCTACAGTAAGTTTTTCAAATTCATTTGGAAAATCCTTCTCTCTATCCATTGTTTACATTTAGCAACATCAGCCATATATTCACAGTACCCTGTTGGTAATGAACAGATTCCACAATAAAGGACTCAAAGTGAGTAATCAGCATCTAACTTGGCACTGTTCCTTGGGTCTCCTTTGCAATCAGCCCTACTGGATTCAGGAATGCCAGCAGCCATCTCACAAACCCAGGTGGTCATACAGGCTCCACTGCCTCTACTCCTACCACTATGGCCAATTGAACTGACACACGCAACTCATCTTCCCTGGCCAGGGCCACCCGAGAGCAACAATAGATTTTCAGTGTAGACAAAATAGCCTTCTGTGGGAAGCTGGTGCCATCTAGGACTTTTATAGCTAGAAAGAAGTCAGTGCCTGCCTTGAGAGCTTCAAAAGACAGACTGACTCTTGTTAGGGACTGATGTAGCTACTGATTTTCAGTTAAACCCAGTGCTCATTTATCATTCCAAAAATTCTAGGGCCCTTAAGAATGATGCTAAATCTACTCTACTTGTGCTCTATAAATGAAGCATCAAGGCCTGGATGACAGCACATCTGTTTATAGCATGGTTTACTGAATATTTTAAGCCCACTGTTGAGATCTGCACAGAAAAAGAAGATAACTTTCAAAATACTACTGCTCATGGACAATACATCTAGTCACCTAAGAGCTCTGATAGTGACATACAAGGAGATTATTGTTGTTGTCATGCCTGCTAACACAACATTCATTCTTTAGCCCATGGATCAAGGAGTAATTTTGACTTTTAAGTCTTATAATTTAAGAAATACATTTCATAAGGCTAGACCTGCCATAGATAGTGATTATTTTAATGGAGCTGGACAAAGTAAATTGAAAAGGATTTTCAAGATTTTCATCTGGAAAGGATTCACCATTCTAGATGCCATAAAGAACATTTGTGATTCATAGGAGGTCAGTATCAACATTACTAGGAGTTTGGAAGAAATTGATTTCAACCATCATGGATGACCTCGAGAGGTTCAAGATCTCAGTGGAGGAAGTAACTGCAGATGTGGCAGAAGTAGTAAGGGAACTAGAATTGTAAGTGGAGCCTGAAAATGTGACTGAATTGCTATAATTTCATGACAGAACTTGAATGGATATGGAGTTGCTTCCTATGGAAGAGCAAAGAAAGTGGTGTCTTAAGATGGAATCTATACTTGGTGAAGATGCTGTGAGCATTGTAAAAATAACAATAAAGGATTTAGAATATTACATATACTTAGTTGATAAAGTAGTGCCAGGGTTTGAGAGGATTGACTCCAGTTTTGAAGGCAGTTCTGTGGGTAAGATGCTATCAAAGAGTATCACATACTACAGAAAAATCTTTCATGAAAGGAAGAGTCAATTAATGCAGCAAATTTTGTTGTTGTCTTATTTTAAGCAATTGCCACAGTCACCCCATCCTTCAGCAATCACCAGCCTAATCTGTCAGCAGCCATCAGCATCGAGATGAGAACCCCCCTTACACAAGCAAAAAGATTATGACTCACTGGAGGCTCATGCGATCATTAGCATTTTTAACAATAAAGTATTTTTAAATTAGGGTATGTACCTTGGGTTTTTTTAGACAATACTATTGCACACTTAATAGATTATAGTGTAAACATAACTTTTATTTGCACAGGGAAACAAAAAAACTTGAATGACTCACCTCATTGCACTATTTTATTGTTGTGGTCTGGAACAAAACCTGCAGTATCTCCGAGGTACGCCTTTATACATACTTGTATTTCTTAGCTCCATTCAGTGAGAGCCCTTAAGCATGACACCTCAATAACAATCACAAGTGACACCCAGATCTTTTTTGCTAAATATCATTCTTCAATAAAAAGAACAGAGGCTTTTTAGAGAAGTAGATGATCCCAGAGGCAGGGAAAATACAAAATAAGTCCAGAACATCTTGTGGTGCCAAAAAGCAAGAACTTGCTCTAAAAAAAAAAAAAAAAAGAGGCTTACTGCAAGAATACAGCAGTCAACCTGAAGGAGATCCTATTAACTAAAGCTGGAACAAATTGAGCAATAAAATCAATATAGTATTGAATTATAACCGACAGGATAAAATTAGCCCATACTTACAAAAAACAATAATAAATAAATAAATGGGAGATCAGGGAGAACTCTTTCTTCTAATAGGATTCTGATTAATAAATGTAGAAAGAAAGAAAGGAATAGGAAATTATTAGGCAAACACCACAGTAATTACTGCTGCAGACAAGATCCACTGATAGATACTAAAATTAATGGGCAAAAGTTTGAGGAGAAAAAGGATTTGCATATCCTCAAAAGTATCTCCCTTAAGATATTTATTAACTACAAAGGGAAAGATGACAGTAGAAGAACCTAGCAGAACTTTAACAAAGTGATCAAGGGCAACATTACCAGTTGTGTTAGGCCATTCTTGCATTGCTGTAAAGAAATACCTGAGACTGGGTAATTTCTAAAGAAAAGAGGTTTGATTGAATAGTCCTGCAAGCTGTTTGAAGATGGCACTGGCATCTATCCAGCTTCTGAGGAGGCCTTGGGGAGCTTTCACTCATGGTGGAAGGTAAAGTGCTAGCAGGCACATCTCATGGCCAGAGCAGGAGGTGGGTTGGGGAGGTGCTACACACTTTTAAATGACCAAATTTTGTGAGAATTCACTCACTGTGGTAAGGACAGCACCAAGCCTTGAAAGATCTGCCCCCACAACTCAAGCACCTCCCTCCAGACCCTCCCTCCAATATTGGGAATTACATTTCAACATGAGATTTGGGCAGGGACAAATACCTAAACTATATCACCAGTAAAAAACATGTGACCATCATAAACCCTGTGATATGATCCACGAAGAGGGATACAACACAGTTTTTCTGGTATTCTTAACAAAAACTCTCAGTTACATCATGAGAAAACATCAAACCAAAATTAAGAGTCATTCAACAAAATAAATCATCAGTATCCTTCAAAAGTGTCAAGGTGGTGGGGCGCAGTGGCTCACTCCTGTAATCCCAGCACTTTGGAAGACCGAGGCGGGTGGATCACGAGGTCAGGAGTTTGAGACCAGCCTGGCCAACATGGTGAAACCCTGTCTCTACAAAAAAATTAGCTAGGTGTAGTGGTGTACGCCTGTAATCCCAGCTACTCAGGAGGCTGAGGCAGGAGAATCACTTGAACCTGGGAGGCAGAGGTTGCAGTGAGATGAGATTGCATTATTGCACTCCAGCCCAGGCAACAGTGTTTTACACCATCTAAAAAAAAAAAAAAAAAAAAAAAAAAGCGTTAAGGTAATAGAAGACGACGACCAAGGATCTCTTACAGACTCCAGAAGACTAAAGAGAAATAACCAAATACCGTATGGGGTCCTAGATAGAATCCAGGAACAAGAAAAGACATAGTGGAAAAAACTGCACAATTTGAATAATGTCTGTAGGTAATAGTATTGCCAATGTTAATTTCCTGGTTTTGATAATTTTGCTATTGTTATATAAGATGTTAATAATAAGGGAAGCTGGATGAGAGATAAATAGAAACTCTGTGTACTACTTTTGCAACATTTCTGTAAGTCTAAAGTTAGTTGAAAGTAAAAAGTTAAAAAATAATAAAAGTCCTACTGCCAAAATATATATATGGTAGGGCTCCAAGCTGGAAAATTACTGAGGCAGAACTCTAGTCTGGGGTCTATTTTTAGCTTCTAGTCCCAGCATGAGGATTAGAGTCAGAATTGAGGGACTAAGAGAAAAGGAAGAGACACTTGTTATTTATGGTGAGTCATCAAGTCCCAAAACTATTAAAAATCAAACTTTAGGGTTGGAAGGGTTGTGCTGATTAGGAAATCAGTCGGGTGGTAGTGAGGAAGAAGACATTCACAAGAAGGAGTAATGAAAAGGAGACATGGAGTAAGTGTGTGACAGCTGACCTGGGGAAGGGCAGTCACAACGTTAGTTTAAATGTTACAAATGCCAGTCAGTATGGAAATTAGAATTTTATGTCCAAACAAACTTCAGATATTCACAGCTGCCTTCTCTTTATGTGAGATTAGCTTAATTCTGTCACCAATCCTTCATTTGAAGTAGAAAATGGTCTATGGAGAATGCAGGCCTGTGACTTAACACAACTGTGACATTTTTGCTGCCACTCAGTTCCTTTGATGAAGTTTATTACTAGTTTTATCATTTTTTATACACAGCATTAAATCAAGAGATTTTATACACAAAGCTGCTATTGACCTCCAGTCTTTTCTTCCTGTATATAGCCCGCAGGCTTGAACTTTTCTTTCTTCCCTCACAAGAGTCACTTAAAACTTACTAGGTGTCTTCCTCCAAAGAAACAATGCAGCTCTTCTCAGATATGCTGTGGATGAAATTGTTTTAATCAAAGTTTAGGAATTTAATGGAAGGAAAACTTGAAAAAAGTAATGTAAGAAAGACATAGCTAAAAAAATGAAATTTAAACAAGTTATTTTGAGAGATAAGAATTCACCAAGGAGAAAGATTTCATAAATCATTATTATGGGTGGACTAATCCTGAACCATTCCCAAGGAGCTGTAACAATATTGACTGTGTATGGTTGGGCATGATGACTTTCTCAAAGGTGCAGGGAATGATCTAGTATCTGTTACTGAGCACTGGTACTAATGAGAAACTGAAGGGAAAAAAAATGGCATTTTCAGGCTTGTTTTCTATTTTTATACATAGGGAAAGTTACAGATAATATTAATAGAAAATTTGGAGGAAGTAACAGATGTTTTTGACAGATTATATATGTGTATATCTACTATGTAGCTACTTTAAAATGTCTAGTAAATAATCTATTTTGAGCCACAGTGCAAATCTAATGAAGATGTTGCCTGAATTCTGCAAAGGCATCAAGACTGTATATTTGGAATGCCAAGAAATATCTGAAATTAAAAGAAAGGCAGCCACAGAAAGTGCAACTTTATTTTTAATATTCTTAGTTAAATTTTCTACCTCATAGCTTTGTGGATATCATATTTTTTACTATAATTCTAAGTAGTTATTGCTGGAGTCAAAAATGTTATTAATCTTTATAATATCTTGTACCAAAAATCTTGAACTCTGTTAATTCTAATAGCTTGCTTTTCTCTATATAGATAACTATACATTTTAATAATAAAAACTCTCCCTTCCATTTAAGTCTCTGCTCTTCTTATTTCTTTTCTTTTTCTTTATAGTGCCACCCAGAATCTCTCATATTATGTTGGAGAATAGTGGTGAAACTGGGTGTCTTTGGCTTCTTTCCAGTCTTCCTTTTTTCTTTATTTTTTTTTTAACTTTTATTTTAAGGTCAGAGGCACACGTGCAGGTTTGTTATATAGGTAAACTCGCGTCACAGGGGTTTGTTATACAGAGTATTTCATCACCCAGGTATTAAGCCTAGTACTCATTATTTTTCCTGATCCTCTCCCTCCTCCCACCCTCTGCCCTCCAGTAGGCCTCAGTTTGTGTTGTTCCTCTCTATATGTCCATGTGTTCTCATTTTTTGCTCCCACTTGTAAGTGAGAATGTGCAGTATTTGGTTTTCTGTTCTTGCATTAGTTTGCTAAAGATAATGGCCTCCAGCTCTATCCATGTTCCTGCAGAGGACATGATCTCATTCTTTTTTATAGCTGCATAGTGTTCTGTGATGTATATGTACCACATTTTTTTTTATCCAGTCTGCCATTTATGGGCATTGAGGTTAATTCCATGTCTTTGCTATTGTGAATAGTGCTGCAATGAACATACATGTGCATGTGTCTTTATGATAGAATGATTTGTATTTCTTTGAGTGTTTACCCAGTAATGGGACTGCTGAGTTGAATGGTAGTTCTGTTTTTAGGTCTTTGAGGAATCACTATACTTTTCAATAGTGATTGAACTAATTTACACTCCCACCAACAGTGTATAAGCGTTACTTTTGATCCACAACCTTGCCAGCACAGAAGGTGCAACTTCAGCATTGTCTTTTGTTAGATGAAACCTTCAGCCAAGAGCACAGATGGTTTTTTTTAAATGAAATCAGGAAAAGAATCCTGTTTCTAAATATCGCAATTTTTATCTTTAAAATGATATCTTCTTATTTTAGGATGTTACAGTTGATTTTTCTCAGCTTTTCTTAGCCTCAACATGTGGAATCGATTGAAGTGAAATATGATGAAAGTTTATATTGTTTTAGAGGTTTGCTATTTGCTTTTTATCAAGTGGAGATTTGTACCCATGTAGACATAACCACTGGCATTCACTGTTCTTTGAAAGGACAGATCAATTGCTGACAAGTTTTCTATTTAGATTCCTTACATTGTGTTTAAGAGAGGTAAAATAAAATAGGTAAAATAACCCACCAATCTATCTGAAGAAAAGAGTGGAGGATTTTCAAAATACAACTTCTGATTTCCAGTTTCCATATTGTGCTCAGACTTCATTGCTTCACTCACAAGCAATTCCTGTCTTCAGCTTTATGTATTTAGTAACATTTCCTGTGTTGTTTGGGGGTTATTGTATGTTTAATGAGAAGGATTTCAGATGTTTAAAATATATTGACATTTCCAACATGTTAAAAGAGCTAGGATGACCATACCAGTAGATTAAGAGTCTTTTCAAAAAAGAACTCTTTAGTAGATGACTGAGAGATGCCTGATGAATTAGAGATGATGCTCTCTTAGAGATGCCTGAAGAGCTGGAATTCCAGTAGTGTATCTACGGATGCCCCAGGACAGATTTCAGTTGCCAGTATATAGGCACAAAGCTAGTAGCTGAAAAAGATAGTATACAGATCCTTAAGAATGGTGGTGGTGGTAATGATGGTAGTGAGGAGGATGAAGATGGTAGTGATAATGGTGACATCAGCTGACATTGCTGTGATTTACTAGATGCCGAGCACCATGCTGAGTGCTTTCTCTACATTCAAGCTGAATCTCCCCCTTCCAGTTTTGTATTTTATACACAATCCAATCTCTTTTTCTGGCTAGTAATGAGCGAGAAAAGTGGTCTAGATTAAAATCACCCTTTGTACTTGCCCTGGAAGCAGAGAGAACAGCCAGAAGACATGGGGTGACTGCTGTGCTGATTCTAACAAACAAAGAGAGCCTAAAACTCCAGATCCTAGACAATCAGCCCAGACCCTGGATGATATTAAGGCTTATAAATCTTCTGTGTTCTTTGAATTTAAGACCTACATCTAACAAAAATCTCACCCCTTCTTCGTTTTATCTAATTCTGATACTCTTTTTCTGTCTCTGCCTGGGTGCTGAGAAAACATTTAATGCTAAAATTAAAATCTGAATTTTTTATTTTTTTATTTATTTTATTTTTTTTTTTTTTTGAGGCAGAGTCTCACTCCGACACCAGGCGCCAGGCTGGAGTGCAGTGGCACGACCTCGACTCACTGCAACCTCCGCCTCCCGGGTTCAAGCAATTCTCTTGCCTCAGCCTCCCGAGTAGCTGGGGCTACAGGCACGCGCCACCATGCCCAGCTAATTTTTTTGTATTTTTAGTAGAGACGGGGTTTCACCATGTTGGCCAGGATGGTCTCGATCTCTTGACCTCGTGATCCGCCTGCCTCGGCCTCCCAAAGTACTGGGATTACAGGCGTGAGCCACCGCGCCCAGCCTATTTTATTTTTATAAGGCCTTAGTTTATAACACACCTGTAATCCAAAAATTGGCAGAAGTATATGTGTTTGTTGAGACTAACATAATTTTTCTTGGATTATTTTATTCCTAATGCTTTGTTTAAAGATTAGTCTCTTTCCTATACTGCTCCATGCTGAATAAATATCAGTGATATCAGTGTTTTTAGGCTTGCTTCCTATTTATAATCCAGAGGAAAACTCAGTTTTTATTTATACATTTTATTCTGGGTTATGATATCATATGTATGTAACAGAAGTAATGTATCAAATTTCTGATCTTACATAAATCAGACATTTTCTGAGTTAGCAGCTTTTATGTTTACTTGAAAAAGTTGAGGAATGAAGAAACAAAGTATTATGTAATACTGAGATATTAAGTGATTTCTAGTATAATCACTCAATAGCTGATAATCACAGCTATTGCTCTTACTATTGATAAGCCTGTTTGCATTTTCGTCTTTCTTTTATAGGTGGTTGCCTATCACTATTGTCAAGCAGATAATGCCTATACCTGCTTGGTGCCAGAATTTGTCCACAATGTTGCTGCCTTGCTCTGCCGCTCACCTCAGCTGACAGCCTATCGGGAGCAGCTTCTTCGGGAACCTCACCTGCAGAGCATGCTGAGTCTTCGGTCCTGTGTTCAAGACCCCATGGCCTCCTTCCGGAGGGGAGTCCTGGAACCACTAGAGAATCTCCATAAAGGTACAGATAAGGTCCAAAAGAGGTGAAAGATGGAGGTTTGGAGCCCAAGGTCACCTGGGTCATGCTATAAAAATCATTAATTTTATCACATTGCCAAAACTAAATGTTCCATAGCTGGATATCCTGTAGGGTACAGCTAACAGACAAAAGATTTTACTTGAAAAAAAAAATCCAGCAGTAACTACTACTTCTTTTCTTTATAAATATTCTCAGTCTTATTTCCGAATAGAATGCCTTTTCCTTGTCCTGAGGATAGTAGAGCTTTCAGTCCTTTCTGTGAAGTTTAAATAAGTCAGTATATTTGTGGCTCCAGCTCAGTGTTGTAAAGTTTCTGTGGTTAGAAATCGCCCCTGTAATATGTAATATTAATAAAAAACAAAATATTTTTATTACCCCATCAGTTCAAGTGAAGTGGAATGGCATCCCTGGTTGCACAGCTTTGTGTATATACTAAAAATCACTTAATTGTATACTTTAAAAGCTACTTAAGGGGCAGAGAGTATTTTATGGTACATAAATTGTATCATAGGAGAGCTGTTATTTTTTTTAAGTGAAAAAAGTTAAATGGAATCCATCTCCCACTCAGGCTCATGCCTATGCTCCCTTTTTCCTCTGCAATTCTAGTGTTAGCAGCAGCCTAAGTGCAACCATTTCCTTGAAAATGGTGTGTGCCTTCCTAAGTCTTTCTGCCCAATACCCTTAACAATATTTTGTTAGTGCCAGAAGCCAAAGAAAAGGTTGTGAGTATGCATAAAATTCCTGAGCAGTCCTGTTTATTCCTAAGAGACTTACACACCTTTCCCAAGGGCTTTGGAGGTACTAATAAGGAAAGATGGTTATAATTTCTCCTGGCCATCATCTTTAGTTGTTTCAGCTTCCATGCTGGTTACTTGAATATCAGAATTTCTCTTTCTCCTCAACTCTGATGACCCCTGTCACTACCTGTGCTACCTATTACCTTTTTAAACCTTGCCATTTCTCTACAAGTATTTTAAGCCTATTTCCTAGACATGCATTCAGTCTCTAAAACCGGTTAATTCTGCCTTCATGGTGTTTCTCACACCCGCTTGTCTCCAACTGTTTCTAGCATCATCACCACAAGGACTGTTTGACTGCCCATAACATCATGTTTATAATTACCCCATCCCAGTCTTTCCTGGTTCTCTAGTTTAGTGCTTTTTCCACATCATGACACACTTATAAAATAATAAAACTTTGTATAGCATACTGGGATAAAAATGTGTAACTCTCATTGCTGGACGTGACTGGCCCTGAGGAGACAGCTCTGCGAAGCCTCAGATGTCCTGATGGCTGAATTTTAAACCATTCATGGCGTAGTTGGTGGGGAAGTTCTTCCCAAGTCTCTCCAGTGTTCTAGACTTCATGTATTTCTTCCAGATAAAGTTTTATAAAGCATTTCTCTGATCACATAATTCCCCAATTGATAATCCACTGATTGCCTATTGCCTTCTGAATTAACTTTCAGTTCCTTGTTCTGACATTCAAGATGCTTGATGGGGCCAGCATCCAACCTACTTTTCAGCCTTATTCACTGTTATCCTTAGGAACCCTATGTTTACATGTAAACTGAAATATTCACTAGTCCTCAAATACTCCCCTGGATTTTTCCCACCTCCATATATTTACTCATTATTTCTTTTCTTGATACACCTTCTTCTCACATCTTTGCCTGTCAGAATTCCAGCCATCTGTCAAGGAACAACTTAAATGCTACCTCATTCGTGAAATACCTTCTGATCTACCTGCCCTGCTTCAATCATAAATGATGTCCTTGCAAATGACATTAGATCTTTTTAAAAATATATATTTATGGTACATAACATAATGTATAACAAGAATTTAAATTTTTATCATTAACATTTATTAAATATTTACGATATGCCAGATACACTTTGCAGTTTATAAGAATTACTTTTGTACTTATCCCTTTAAGTAAATTGTATGTTACTGAAATAGGAACTTTTTAAAATTCAGGTTTTATCCTTCATAGTGGTTACCTCACCTTGAACATAGTAGGCATTTTAGGAAATACGTTTTGAACAGATAAGTGAATATAGAAACTGCTCACATGTAGGAGTGCCTTGAAGGAAGCACAGTGATACAAGGATCTACACCTTACAGCTGATTCAAGAAGACTATCCAAATGCTTGCAGAGTCAGCTTTAGAGTCTCAATCATAATTCATATGTTTTATAATTTTGTTACAAAATATATCTGCTTCTCATTTAGGTCTCCATAACCAGTTTTAGCAGTCTCTATTGATAAATACTGCTCTAAGTGAATTTAATTACTTCATTTTATTTCCATGTTTTTAACTCAGCCTTAAGTCACCATTATGAGCAATAGCTGGAAACACAATTTTCCAGCTGGAAATACTAAAACTTATTTGAGTGATCCAAAAAAAGTCAGAAAATAAAGAATTTTTTCTAGAGATAGAACAAGCAAAATGGTAGATGTATAAGCAGTAATATCAATAATTACGTTACATGTAAATGGACTAAACACTTATATTAAAAGGCAAAAACTGTCAGACTGGATAAAAAGCAAGACTCAACCATATGCAGTTTTTAAAATATAAAGACACAGATTGAAAGTAAAAGGTTAGAGAACTATATGGTGTAAACATGGAGCATAAGAAAGCTGGAGTGACTATAGTAATCTCAGACAGAGTAAACTTCAAGACAAGTATTTCTGAAGAGTCATTTGATAAACATAAAAGGACCAATTCATTAGGAACATGTATTAGATGTATACATCTAATAACAGAGGTTCAAAATACATGAATCAAAAATAGACCAAATTAAAGAGATAAATAGTAAAGAGATAATAGCTGTAGTCCCAGCTACTCTGGTGGGTGAGACAGAACAATGTAATTAATGACTAGTTATTTAATGTTTAGCGTATTTTTACCCCAATACACTATAAAAGCTGTATAACCATTGAAGACGTAGCAGCTAGTATGGTAACTGGAACATAAAAGGAATTTAGGCTAGGCTTGTGCCTGTAATGCTAATGCCTTTGGGAGGCCAAGGCAGGAGGATCGCTTGAGCCTAGAATTCAAGACCAGCCTGGGCAACACAGCAAGTACCCATCTCTACAACAACAAAGCCAGGCATGTTTGTGCACAGCTGTAGTCTCAACTACTCAGGAGGCTGAAGCAGGAGGATCACTTGAGCCCAGGAGGTCAAGGCTGCAGTGAACCAAGATTACACCACTGCACTCCAGCTTGGGTAACAGAGTGAGACCTTGTCTCAAAAAAAAAAAAAAAAGAAAGAAGAAAGTTAATCAGTGTAATTCATCCTATTAACGGAATAAAGGAAAACATCCACCTAATCATTTCTGTAAATGTAGAAAAGCATTTGGCAAACTACTACATCAGAGGTCCCCAATCCCTGGGCGATGGATTGATATAGATCTGTGGCCTGTTAGGAAGCAGGAGGTGAGCGACAGGTACCACCTGAGCTCCACCTTCTGTCAGATCAGCTGCAGCATTAGATTCTCATAGGAAAACCAACCCTATTGTGAACTGTGCATGCAAGGGATCTAGATTGCACACTTCATCTAATGCCTGATAATCTGAGGTGGAACAGTTTCATCCCTAAACCATCCTCTCCACCCCCTGCCCCAGAATAATTCTCTTCCATGAAACCAGTCCCTCTGAACTACACCAATTAATGATAAAAAACTACACAAACTAGGAATAGAAGGAAGTTTAGTCTGATACCAGGCATCTCCAAAAATATATGTAGTGAAATGTTGAATGTTTTTCCCCCTACGGTCAAGAGCAAGACAAGAATGTTCCTCACTCTCACTGCTTATATTCATCATTCCACTGGTGGTCCAGGATAGAACAATAAGAAAATAAACAAGTATTAAAATAGTATAAAGATTGGAAAGGAAGAAGTAAAACTGTCTATTTGCAGACAACGTAATTGTTTACCTTAGAAAACTCTTAAGAAATCCACCCAGAAAAAAGAAAGCTGACTAAAACTAGTAAGTGCTAACCTTTAGGCTATAAAGTCAACATACAGATATTTCTATACTAACAAAAAAATACTGAAAGTGAAATCTTAAAAGTACATGGCAGTTTTAAAACATGGCTACAAATTATTTGACATTACTTTTACTAATAGTTCGACCTGGGTCCCCTCCCTTTGTAACTGGGCAGGCTTGCAACTGCTTCAGCTAATAGAATACTACCAAGTAATGCTATGTGACAGCTGAAGGAGGTCGTAAATAGCATCAGTTTCCGTCTTGTTCACCAAAACACTTGTTTCGGGAGGCATGTATTGCCATGTTGAAGCCTTACTACCTGAGTTCACCATGCTGCAAAGCACAAACCACAGGGAGAATCTAGTTGACTGTCCCAGTGTTCATTCCTGCTCTGCCACAAAGCGTATGAGTGAATAAGCCTCCAAATGATTCCAGCTTCCAACCCCCAGAACATTCAAGTAACCCCTTGCTATTCGATATAGCAACAAATAAGTAGAACGAGTACGATTTTCAGTAGCACCAAAAAAAAATCATACTTAAATGTACGAAAGTTGTGTAAGTCATAGTGAAAGCACAGTGAAAATACTGCAGAGTGAAATTAAAGAACTTAGTAAGTGGAAGAGATATGCCATATATGTGGATTGGAAGATGTCAGTTTTTCCTTAAACTCTCTATAGATTGAACATAATCCCAGCAGAATTTTTCTGTAAAAATTGACAACTTTTAGAAACGCAAAGGACCAAAAATAGCCAGAACATTCTTGAAGAAGAAAGTTGAAAGATAGGATCTGGTTTCAAGATGTACAGAATTACGGATTACTGTAATAGTCATGACAGTGATATGCTAGTAAATGTTTAACAGCCAAGCTCAGGGATGGGTGGCTGATTTGATGCTTAAAAATTTAGCAATCAGCTCTCATCATCCAGCTTGAGTCAGGTCCAGAATTCCACAGACAGGATTGTATTCATGCAAGGATAGAAAATAGATCAGTGGAACAGAATAGAGAATCCAGAAATAGACCCGCAAATGCAGTCAATTGATCTTCTCAAAGGTGCCAAAACAATCAGAGAAGGAGAACTCTTGTCGTCAGATGGTGCTGGAACAACTGGATAAATGTTTATGGAGGGAAATGAATCTCAGTCCTTACCTCACACTATACACCAAAATTAGTATGAGGTGGATCACAGACCTAAATAGAAAAGTTTTATCTCTAAAGCTAATAGAAAAAACATAGAATATATTCACAAACTTGGAGAAGGTAAAGATCTCTTAAGGACATAAAGTATCATTAATCATATAAAAACAATGACAAATTAGACTTCATCAAACTTAAAAATATTTGCTCAACAGAAAAATACCACTAAGAAAAAGGAAAAGCAAGTCACCAAAGGGGAGCAAATATTCACTATGTTTCTGTGTGTGAGAGATAAAGTACTTGTATCTACGATACGTATAGAATGCAAACAGTTCAGTTTTTAAATGGACAAGTGATTTAGACACTTTACAAAAGAAGATACACCAGCAGCCTACTACAAGCACATGAAAAGGTGTTTAAACATGAGTAATCAGGGAGATGCAAATTAAAATTACAATGAGAATACCACTTTACACACATTAGAATGGTTAAAATTAAAAAGAATGAACATCCAGTGTTGGTTAGGATGAGAAAGAGCTGGAACTCTCAGGCATTGCTGGAGGGACTATACAATAGTACACTACTTTGGAAAACTATTTGTCAGTTTCTTTTTTTTTTTTTTTTTTTGAGACAAGGTCTCTCACTCTGTTGCCCAGGCTGGAGTGCTGTGGCATGATCACACTGCAGCCTCAACCCCCTCAGCTCAAGCAATCCTCCCACCTCAGCCTCCTGAGTAGCTGGGGCTACAGATACACACCACCACACCTGGCTTTTTTTTTTTTTTTTTTTTTTTTTTTTATAGATGGGGTGTTGCCATGTTGCCCAGGCTGGTCTCATACTCCTGGGCTCAAGCAGTTTTCCCACCTCAGCCTTTCCAAGTACTGGGATTATAGGCATGAGCCACCATAGCCAGCCAGCAGTTTCTTATAAAGTTAAGTGTACATCTACTTTATCACCAAGCAAATGTATTCCTACATATTTACCCAAGAGAAATGAAAACATACATCTACAAAAAGACTTGTACAAGAATGTTTCTAGCCGCTTTATTCATAGTTGTCAAAAACTGGAAACAGCCCAAATGTCCATCAGCAGAATAGATAAATAAATTATAGTACATTTATTCAATTGAATACTTCTTAGTATTAAAAAGGGACAAAATAATAGTACACTCAATGTAGAAGAGTCTCAGAAAAATGTTAAGCAAAAGAAGCACATGTCTGCAGTGATAGAAATCAGAACAGTGGTTTTCTGTTGAGGACTGACTGGAGGGGAACCTAACAGAAATTTCCGGAATGCTAGAAATGTTCTATATTTTGATCACAGTGTTGCGTACATGAGTACATATATCTGTCAAAAGTTATCAAAGTGTATAGTTAAGATATTTGTAATTCACCATATGTAAATTTTATTGCAATAATTTTTAAAATAGAGTTATTTTTTAAAGATAGCTGGAGTTTTTTCAATGGAAAACACTTTGAATTTAGAGTCAGAAGCTAGATTTCAAATTATGTATTTTTCTTTGAAAATTGAATCAGTATTTTTCACAGTACTTTAAAGTTCTGCAAGTACAGTGATTAAAATACATCCACTCACACCCACATGCTCATATAAAACAAATGAAAAAATTTTGTTTTAGCTACCAATATGAAATGAAAGGAGACACAAATTGTTTTGTTTTGTTTTGTTTCGTTGGGAGAGGGTCTCACTCTGTCACCCAGGCCGGAGTACAGTGGCAAGATCATTGCTCACTGCAGCCTCGACCTCTTGAGCCCAAGCAATCCTCCTGCCTTACCTCCTGAGTAACTAGGACTACAGAAGCACACCATCATACTTGGCTAATTTTTTCTATTTTTTGTAAAGATAGTGTCTCACTATGTTGCCCAGGCTGGTCTGGAACTCCTGGACTCAAGCCATCCTCCCACCTCAGCCTCCCAAAATGTTGGGATTATGGATGTGAGCTACCATGCTCAGCTGAGACACTAATTTGTTACCACACTGAAGGAAAGGTAACTCAGATGTTATGTGAAGCTTTTCTGAACAAAGATATTGTCGATATGAGTCTTCTTTTTCACTTTGAACAATTCCTATATATACCAGGAATAGAATCTCATGTGCTAAGATTCAATTCTGACTTCAGTACTAGCTACTATCTCTTCTTTTGCAGTCTCTGTAATTCTTATTTCTCTCAGACACCTAGGTAGAGTCTTAGAATGGAACTACTAAGGAAGGAAGTTCACATATTGTTAGGTACACATGTAAATGGAGGCAGTGGGGAATCCCTGGTGAATATATATTTACAAGGGATTAAAAATAAGGATTTTAAAGGGCTTGGGAAACCTTTTTCGTGACTTGTCACCTAGAGCAGTGGCTCCTAAGCACCAGTTCATTTAAAGGGTTTAGTTAGTCTATGATGAAATAAAATAGCAACAGCTCAGAATTTGTATGGTGTAGATATAATGTAATTTTCCATATATATATGTATGCAAAGATTAGATAATGTCCCTCCTTTTTTAATGTTAAAGTACTTTTTATTCTATGAAATAATGGCAATCATGGATAGTAATTATATTTTACATGTTCTTACATGGCAAAATATGAAGTAGCAATCCTTTATTAGTCCCCAATTTATTTTTATTTGTAAAAATTTTTAAGCTACTGATTTAAAGTACTACTCTAATCTGCAGAAGTTTGAATGAGTGAACATACTGAAGCATTCTTGTAGGCTGGTTACATTTGAAAGGCAAAATCTAAAGATCATTAATATTTCACCTCTTAAATTTATAATTGAGAAACCTTATTTAGCAAAGGAAAATGAATTATTTTAGGAACAGTTCTCACTGTTTTACAGTATTAGTTGCATTAGGAAATTATTTGCATTTATTGTTCTGAATCCTAAAAACTGTGATATTTTGAGATATGCCCTCCTTCCTAAATGATGAAATGTTTTTTGACACCTGCATTAGTAGGTGACTTATAAGTAATTCCTTCAAAACAGGGAAAATCTCAAAAAAATAATAACCAGAATTTAGAAGAATTAGTTTTATTAAGGGGGAAGGCAAATACTCCCTTTTAAAAATAAGAAATGATACATTATCTACTTTACTCATGAGATTAATCTAAGAATTTATGCAAATTAAGATGTAATTTTATTAGAAAATGAATTATTCATTCATTAAAATGTCTAGACCATAATTTAGTACACATTACTGATCTTCATGCTTGAGAATGTGTTTGCAATGACTTCCAAAATCTCAACAGATGCATTATTGTCAGCCGTTTTCTCTACTTGAAGGTCATGACTTTTTTATGAATGAACCTGGTTGAAGTGATTAAAGGAGGTATAATTGAAGGGTGGGGACAGTGGTGCGCTGGTAAATTTTTAACAGCGACCTGGGGGAGGAGGGCTGATCTAAAATATTTGCCAATTTTTATTATGAAAATATTCCCACCATAGACAATTTCAAGCTACCAGCTGTTTAACAAGCAGAACTTGAAAATATTGCAGTGGGCTCTCCTGTACCAGTACAGGGATAGATAGTTCCAGCACACCAAGTGATACTAGCTGATGGTACTTAGCGAGGCAGAATGCAACTAGAAAATTCCTCTGTGGAAATTAAAGGCACAGTTAAGCTTAAGGGAACCAGAGCCTTCAAAATCAAGAACATAACAGACTCCATGGGTTGTTCAGGTCAATCCCAGTTAGTTCCAAGCAACTCCCTTTTCTTTCCTAATACTTTGCACTCCCTAAAGGAATTTCATGTTTTCTTAGTGCTTCATCATCTAGAATACCATTCCATTAGTAGTGATTGTTAATAGAGCTGGAATCCATAGTTCGTTTTGCTCCCTAAAAACTTGGCAGATGAAAGTAATTATTAAAACTCTTCATAATTTGGGAACTGACTTACAGTATTTTGGATATTGAAATTAAATCTCTTTTACAAAGTTTATGCTTTAGGAGAAAACTAATAAAGGCTTATTAGTCATTGCAAAAGACCTGTATATTTTCAAATATGGAAGCAAAATAGCACGTTCAGTTTCAGTTGGTCTTGACTTTTAAAGGCAAAAGAGCCAGTTTTGTACACAAGTCCACAGACATTTTCTTCTGTCCTCAGCTCCATCTTTTCCCTCCTCAAAACCTGTTTCTCACTCCAGGATCTGATGACTGCTGACCTCTTCCCTCTGCTTTCCCCTCTTCAGAGCCTGTGAAGTCCTGCTAACTAATAACTTTTACTTGTTAGTCACAATTCACTTAGACTAAAATGTTCTTTCAGTGTGGAGATTTTTAAATCTCTAATGGTTTAATCAAGAATCAGTAAGCATTTAGCGAGTGCAAAAGCCTGAAATCTTACCAAGCTGCTCCTTCAGCATTGCCCTAAGGTTAAACTGATTTTGTCAGTGTAGGATCATGTGGAGTCCAAGAGAGAACTGGATACAAACATAGCTGATGTTTCTCTTTCCCACTTGACTCCTTCATCTTTGGGAAGATCACTCAGCGGACTGGTCTTGTTGCAGCTGTGTGAGGTATAGTCTAGGAAGCTGCTAGGGTGTTGGGATCTAGCCCACGTCATTCAGCTCTGTCTATTGCCTGGGATTCCTTTTTCTCTGTTCCTCTGTCCCTTCCTTCCCACTGCATATTCACATGCAGTCCTATATACTGCTTTAGACTTTACATAAACCTTTTTGGGGACATTCCCAAAAGAACATATGATACCATTCTCTTTAATGCTATCAAAAAAAAAAAAAAAAACCAGAACACATTCTACTCAGCTTTTTTAGTGCAAGGGAAAAATGACTTCTCATGTACAAATTTTCTTAACTCCAGTACTCAGGCTGTCTCACAACTATTAATATGGATATTTCTGAAAATGGTGATATATATACTAATATGTGACAGAAGCTTTCACACTTGATTAAAAGCAAAATGAATTTACTAAGTGTATTTTTCCATGCCTTTAGAATAAATTATGTACCCTGAGCATTCACTAAACACATGCAAGCCTTTTCTAATGTTTTGTTCCAAAGAGATATGTAACCAAAGATCCAATAAGAACTCATTTATCCACCTGGTAATTATTAAGTAATTTGTTTCTTTCTATCTCAGAGAGAAAAATCCCAGATGAAGATTTCATCATTTTAATTGATGGATTAAATGAAGCAGAATTTCACAAACCGGATTATGGGGATACAATTGTATCGTTTCTGAGTAAAATGATTGGAAAGTTTCCTTCTTGGCTCAAACTAATTGTAACAGTTAGGACCAGTTTACAGGTATGTGTTTGTTTGCTTTTAAACCATAAATTACTCCTCTTGGAAAGAGCTTACACTGAAAAATTCTAGGTCCTAGTTCCCTAAACCTCTACTATGTCCTAGAGCCTTAGGAAGAATAATTCCCAAAGAATTAATGTAATATTTTGAGAGATATGATCTAGAAAGAACATTTTTTGTACATGATTCTCAGAGTCCCATTCCTGTTGCTCTGGATGAGGTTTGATAAAATGTCCCTCAAAATAGCATGAAAAGAAAATCAATTTTTCCAGACTGTTCTAGCAACAGCAGTGTAAAGACAATCTCTAACACTTGGACTTTTGTTTAACATTTTTTAATCATTTAATGCTCTGCAAAGTTCAGTTCAGTCTACACTCGAGAATCAGATTTTCTGGTTCCTCCCTCTGCTCCTACTTAAACAACTCTTCTGTAGCATGAAGATGGACTTTCTTCTATATCCGCCCTCCTCTAACAGAAATTGGCAATATTAGGGCTTTAGATTAAATTTACTACAACTGGGAGATAAGTTGTTTTGTTTTGTTTTTTTCTAATTACCTTCCCTGCTCACTCACTGGTCACTTAACGGCCTGGAAGAAGGACCAGGAATGTGAGACTGAGCCTGTAAAAATATATGGGCTAAAGATAAATGACTCTACTTTCCCCAACATTCTCATTGTAGCTGAGTTGGTATCCCATTCTGTACATAGTCACACTTGGTTTGGAAAAATGTTTCTCATTCTTTTTATAAAAATCATTCCCTCCTCTGATAAATATTAGAATCTCAAATGTTTTACACTCATCTCACTATTTGGATGTAGCCCCCCCTCGTCATTAAGTGTTAATGTACAGAAAATAGTCTTGCATTTAGGTCCCTCCTTTCCCCCCGCCAGGCACTTAGCATTATTCCTATACATTGACCAATTAACATTACTGTCTTCCATGATGAGAAACTATATTTCTAATCCTAGCCACCACTTTACAGATGTTTATTGTTAATTTCAAAGTAATTTGAGCTAAAGGATATGGATAAATCAATATAAATCCATCTTTACAACTAAAAATTATGTAACCTATCATTTTTAGTAGCTTGATTGTTAAAAATGAAAGATGAATGAAAGAAACCTCCAGGAATGCAATCTCTGACTACTTGACCAAATGTATGCTACATATTCTCACATAATATCGTGGGTAGTCTCAAAAGAAATTATAAGTGTTTCTGGATAGAGTAGGTGACCAACTTTTCAACTATGCCAACAGAAAAAGTATTTCAACTAAGAATTTTAAAAAATTATTTCATTTCTGACAGTAAAAGAATTCATAGGTTTTAGAAAATGAGCCTTCATTTATATTGGATCATCATTATTTCCACAAACATCTCTTAAGTCTTTAGAGTATTTCAGGGACTGTTCTAGGGGCTGGAGATTCAAAATGAACAAGACAGGCAGTATGCCCATCCTTCCTCCTAAAGCTTATATTTTAGTAAGAAACACACACACAAAAAATAGGCAAAAAAATATATACTTAAATTATAGGTAGTGTTAAGTGCTATGAAGAAAAACAAAATAGGGAGAAGGGATAACTGGATAGTAGTTGTTTTAGATAGGATATACAGGAAAGGCCTCTCCTTTAAAAGTGATGAAATCTGATCTGTCTTTTTAAAAGATCTCTGTCAGTGGCTATCTACATAATAAAATGTAGGGGATAAAGAGTCGAAGCAGAAGTATAGGTGAAAGGTAATGGTGGCTTAGACTAGGGTGGTAATGATGGAGACCACATGAAATGGTCATATTCCGATGAACTGCACTTTGAAGGGGAATCAAAGGACTTGATGATGGGCTGAATGTGGGTATGAGCAAGAGAGAAGACTCAAGAATAAATCTCAGGTTTTTTGTGAGCAAATGGGTGAATGATGATTTGAGGACAATAGAAAGATCACAGATATCTTCGAGGGTCTGGTGGTAGGGTCAGTGGTAATGCTATTTATTGACATGGGGTGAGTTTTGTGGTGGGGGACAAAATTAAATAGTTCTGATTTCGTCACACTGGCTATGAAATACCCAAATGTAAATGTTAAGTAGACAGAGATATAAGATGGGCCTCAGGGGAGATGACTAGGCTAGAAACATAAAGTTAGGCATGAGCCACATATAAATGATATTTAGAACCATGGGACTAAAGGATCTATTGATGGGAGTGAGAATGGCTAGAGAAGAGGAAAGAACAGAGCCCAGAGCCCTGAGTGAGCTGAGAAATAAAAAATGAGCCAGCAAAAAAGGAAGGGTAAGAATGGCCGGTGTGCTAAGAGAGAAGAGAGCGTTCTTTCTCTGGGAGCAAGCTGCAGAAAGTGACTCCAAAAAAAGTGCAGAGAGGTGAGATCCGTTGTGTCAAATACTGCTGAGAGGTTGAGGAAGATGACAACTGGAACTCTGTTATTGGATTTGGCAAAGTGAAAGTTACTGATGCCCTTGACAAAAACCATTTCAGTGAGGGTGGTAGGAGTGCAGCCTGATTAGAACAAGTGGAGGAGAGAATGGGAAGGAAAAAATTATAAATAGCAAATAGAGAAAATGTTTGCTAAAAATGGGAAGAGAGATACAGGGAGTAGCTGGAAGGAATAATATGGAGTTTGTCTGTGTGACCCAACTGAGAAGGTGAGGATGCAGGAGAGAGAATGGGTACTCACAGGAGCAAAGTCCCTAAGTAGGTAAGAAAGGATGGAATTCAGTGCATAGGAGTAGCCACAAAGCCGTATCACTTTCCCCCAAGAGCACTTACAACAGATTACCAAGGTGCCAAGCTTCCTACTGTTAGAAGTGTTCCTTTCAGCTAAGGTACCTCCAGAAGGCCTACATTTAAATGTAGTCATTTTATACATCTGTGTTGTATGGGAATTTTTTTTAATAGTCATTTTATTAGGAGGGTTAGAAAGCCAAGTTTTTCTAAGACATTCTTTGAATCCTATACATTTCTGTTACTGACTTGTACTTGGCATTATGCCCTGGTTTACACGGAGAAAAATTACAACAAAAGAGTTATATAGCGCTCTATTTTCTATTTATTTCAGGAGTGTTGTTTAGAATAACGATCATGAAATCACTCGTAAAGCACCCTTTACAAAGACCCATTAAAAAATTATCGTAAGTCTTAATATTAGAGGAAGTCATGTCCCTTCTATGCAACTAATTTGTTTTACTTTATGGATACTAATACTTGATCATGTTTCCCTCTTTGGCCATTTCAAAGTTCAGAATAAATTTGTGTGAACCTCATAGTTTATCACAAGAGTTAGGGGAAACTGAAGGTCTTTCTGTCTCTTTCTCTCTCTCCATCTGTTTTAGGAAATTACCAAGCTGCTGCCTTTCCATAGGATTTTTTTGGATCGACTAGAAGAGAATGAAGCCATAGACCAGGACCTGCAGGCTTATATCCTGCACCGGATACACAGCAGCTCAGAGATCCAGAATAACATTTCACTAAATGGCAAAATGGACAATACTACATTTGGCAAACTCAGTTCTCATCTCAAGACCCTCAGTCAAGGGTCCTATCTATATCTGAAACTCACATTTGACCTCATAGAGAAAGGCTATCTAGTGTTAAAGAGCTCTAGCTACAAAGTAGTTCCAGTTTCACTCTCAGAGGTTTATTTACTCCAATGCAATATGAAGTTCCCAACCCAGTCTTCCTTTGACCGGGTGATGCCTCTCCTGAATGTGGCAGTGGCCTCTCTCCACCCACTGACTGATGAGCATATCTTCCAGGCCATCAATGCTGGGAGCATTGAAGGCACACTAGAATGGGAGGATTTTCAGCAGAGAATGGAGAACCTCTCCATGTTCCTAATCAAGCGCAGAGACATGACTCGCATGTTTGTACATCCTTCTTTTCGAGAATGGCTTATCTGGAGAGAAGAAGGAGAGAAAACCAAATTTCTCTGTGATCCCAGGTAAGACATAGATCTGTGATATGCAATTTGGAGTCTATTTTCTGTTCATTGCATGGAGTATGAGTATTGAAAGCAGAAGTGTTCTTCATTGAACCTTTCACGTAGAAAAGACATCATCTCTGTTTCTTCTCAAGGCAAGGCTATAATGAGGTTAACTAATTTATTGTTTCACGATGTTACTTCCTTAAGAGTCAACATCTGTGTAGATATTTAGAATGCTACCCTGCATTCTTGTGTTTTTCTAAATAATTTTCACTGACCGCACAGGGCTCACAGGCTGTAATTAAGTTAGCCATTTAATTGACTTCCTCAATATTATTCTGATATGAAGAAAAAATTGATATACTGTTCATCTCTTTGACCTAGAGCAGAATCATTTCAAAATTTCAAAATTTTTATTGCCCTTTAAAAAACCTTATTATTATTAAGTTTCCAATGACTAAATCCATTAAAGTCCAGCCAGTGCTAAGCTTCATACTGGAAAATATAATTTGAAACCTTATAGCTGAAAAAGATTTCAAGAGATCAGCTGGTCTATCCATGCTGACTTTAGATAAATAAGGTGTCATTATCCTCATTTTGCTATAAAGGCCTTAAGATGCTGGATCATAAACTTGCACAGTCATAAAGTTAATACGTGGGAGGGAGGAGGCATGTGCTAGAATAGGGATGGCAAGTGCATGGGATACCACCACTTCCCCATCCCACACGCACGGCAGGATCACTGACTTACTCTGGCACTCTCCCAGTGAGCTTGAACCTGACTTGAGAATCTTTCCCAACTCAAACCAAACTAGATATGAAACTGTTTCCCTTTTTATTGCATAAAACCTAGTTCTCTGGCATCCTGGTGGGGTGTGCTTTTACTCCTTCGTACTAACATTTTTAAAGAAGTATTCCTTTAATAAAGTTGGTGTTTTCAGAAGCCAATATTACTGACTTCATAGGAACAAGGAAGACACCAACAACATAGCTGGCAAATGCAGAGCTTATTTTGGCTCAAAAAGAAGAGGCCAGATTTGACTATGCCTCACATGTGACTCATCAGAAAGAATAAAACTCTGTGTTCATGCTGGGGTTTTATTGCCCTTTACCGTATCCTTCACCAGGCCTTATTAGAGACAACTGTACTGTGGGCATGCTGCTCAGCCTACTCCATGCTGATTCACCAGAAAATTAGTTCCAGATTATGATGAAGATATTAAGCCGGCAATAGACTTTGTAGTATTTTCCCTAACAGGGAAACTTTTTTAAACAAACATGCTGTAGTAGCAAGAACATAATCTCTTGAGTCAAATTACCTGCATATAAATCCTGCCTCTTCTAGGAACTGTGACCTCTGGAAAAAGTTACATAGTGTTAGTAAGACTTAGTTTTCTTTTCTACATAAGAGCAATAATAATGCCTTTTTCCTAGAGTTGTTGAGAAGTGAGGTCATATAGTATCATGCCTAGAATAGTACCGAGTACAAATAAACATTCAGGGTATGTTCTTTTTCTTCCCCTCCCTCTACAGTAATAGACCCTTCCGGTGTACCTTAGTTAAGTCCTGTGGCTAATCGGATAGCAACAGCAATCTTCTGCTATTATCATTTTGGAGCACAAAATTAAAAAAAAAAATAAAAACAATCTGAGTCTCTTCTGTGAATTGTATGATGTTCCCAAAAGGATTTTACCATAAATCCTAGTAGTACTGTTGTCAATATGTAATATGTAGAACTGGCAACTACCTATGTAGGAAAAATAAACTAATCTAGAATTACCTAATAAACACTTTGAAATCAGTTCCCAGAGAAACTTTGCTAGCTGGTCTGGGACCTTAGATCATGGGACATCTCAAAGGATTGAAAGCTGTGGTCCAAGGCAACCAGAATACCACTGAATTAATAGTATCCTTACAACAGATGAAATCCTCAGGGGCTCTCAAAGGAGAAAATATGGCTTTTATACAGCCATATCATGACTATGCAGGCTTGCCTTCTTAACATGTCTGTTAACTAGGAGTTTTGCAGCAACTGGCTGATGCACTGGGACAAGAGGAGCAGATACTTCCAACTTCAAATCCTGTATTGTCTGTTCCTTAGTGATTGAATAGCAGGACTGCTGAGAGATCATCCTATTTCCCTTAATGGCAGAGAATAACATGGCTGCTGAGAGATCATCCTATTTCTTTTAATGGCAGAGAGTAAAATTGTAAACAGGATGAGGAGTTATCAAAAAAAGCTTTCTTAGATTTCATTTCAGTTGGAATTCAGCCCACTCCCCATCATTGACTGGCACCAACCTTGTTACAAAGTACTGAAGTGTTGATCTCAATGCTTAAGGCTCCCTAGGTCAATGAGATGGAAATTCACTAAGAATTTAATGCTGTTGGCAAAGCCTAAGCTGGTCTTTCAAAGAAGCTTGCCGCAGTTGTTTTCCATTTCAGGCGGGTCTGGTGAGCAGTACTCTCTCCAGGCAGGGTTTGTCTTTGTGGCCTTCAGCCTCCACTTGTTGCACGTTGTTTTCCCTTCTGTTCTCCACTTTCTCTTCAACTTGTCTCTAAAGCATCTAATGTATTTTAGTAGATCAGGGAAAACAAATTCAGTGCCTCTAAAATCACACCAGGTAAGGCAGTGCCTGATATGTATATCTCTGTGGTGTAAGGAGAAATTCAGAGGCAACACAATATCGTTATCCTTTCTAGTCCATTTTCCTGGGCTTTCAACACTCAGTTGTTTACCCTGAACTTGTTGACCTTATTAGGAAGTTAGACATAGATGCAGATATTCCACTGATGCCAAAAAGTGGTTGATCTTCTTCAGAAATAGGCTACCCAATGAGGTAGCTTCTGCCTGAAGAGTCAATAATCTGAGGATGGTGCTGGAAGCAGGAAATAGCAGAGCCAGAGGTTAATGCTACAGCTGAGATTGAGTTTTCGTTATTTTGAATACCAAACTGCCTATTGTCTCTGAATCTGGGCAAGGACTTGACCTATCAGAGAGAATGACCTAATATTATATAGACATATCATTGTCATAGAAATGAATGAGAAACAAGGTGAGTTGTGTGTGTGTGTGTGTGTGTGTGTGTGTGTGTGTGTGTGTGTGTATCAAACTGTAAGCAGAGTATCACTGAAGAATCTTTTAGATTTGCAGTTTAGGCAAAATATGCCCCTTGAAGCAATCACAAACCTTAGACCACACCACCTCGTTCTGCTCTCTGTTTGCCACTGTTCATCACTGTCAGCCTTCTGTCATACCCCGTACTTAAATCTGTCTTATGTTTTATTCCCTTGGGCATTGAGATACCAGATTAACTCACTAACTTAATAAATGAATCCCTGCTATTATGCTAATAGTAGAGAGATGGAAACCCTATTTCAGGCAACTTGTGCATTTAAAATAAGACATTTGAGAGAAATAGTCATCAGCCTTTGTTATGTAACCTTTTAGTGACTCTGATAGTAAAAATTTAAGGCTGATAAGAGTAGACAGTCAGGGGCTGCCAGCCTTGTGGTGCTGTCCAGTTACCGCTTGATATTTCTACGTCGCTTTAGGCTCGCCCAGAATAAATCTCCACTCTTTGTTCTGTTTCCATTCCTCATTATCTCAATTCTTATGGTATCTAGCTTTCCATTCCATAGGAACAGCTCTGCAGATTTTTATATTTATGTGTGTGTGTGTGTGTGTGTGTGTGCGTGTGTGTGTAAGATTTTGACATAGAGATTGAAAGACTCTACTGCCTTATTATGTTTGTATTTTTGTGGGGTTTTTTTTTTGTTTGTTTTATTTTTTTGAGACAGTATCACTCAGGCTGGAGTGCAGTGGCGCAATCATGGCTCACTTACTGGGCTCAACCTCCTGGGCTCTGGCAGTCCTCGTGCCTTACCCTCCTGAGTAGCTGTGACCACAGACACATGGCACCATGCCTGACTAATTTTTTTTATTATTTGTAGAGGCAGGGTCTTTTTTTTTTTTTCTTTTTTTTTTTGAGATGGAGTTTTGCTCTTGTTGCTCAGGCTGGAGTATAATGGTGCAATCTCAGCTCACCGCAACCTCCACCTCCTGGGTTCAAGCAATTCTTCTGCCTCAGCCTCCCGAGTAGCTGGGATTACAGGCATGCACCACTACCCATGGCTAATTTTGTATTTTTAGCAGAGACGTTTCTCCATGTTGCCCAGGCTGGTCTCAAACTCAGGTTCAAGCGATCCACCCACCTTGTCCTCCTAAAGTTCTGGGATTACAGGGTTGAGCCACTGCACCTAGTGTTTTTGTTTTTTTGGTTTTTTGGGTTTTTTTCTCAAGTAGAGTCTCACTCTGCTGCCCAGGCTGGAGTGAAATGGCACGATATCTGCTGAGTGTAACCTCTGCCTCCCAGGTTAAAGGAATTCTCCTGCCTTAGCCTCCCGAGTAGCTGTGATTACAGGTGCCTCCCATCACACCCAGCTAACTTTTTTTTATTTTTAGTAGAGATAGAGTTTCACCATGTTTGAGCCAGGCTGGTCTCGAACTCCTGACCTCAGGTGAACTGCCTACCTTGGCCCCCTAGAGTGCTGGGATTACAGGCATGAGCCACCACTCCTGGACCACCCAGCCTTATTTTTAAATGTTTGAATAAGACACAGAAAGCTTGTTTTGAACTTCATATACTGAGTGTTGAGTTGATACAACCTAATGAGGTTGTGATATGGGAGCCTAATTTGGTTTGACCTGATTTCCTCAAATTAAAGGCAGCAAATCCTGTGATGAACGTAAGGGAAAAGGCGACACAAATCCTACCTATACCATGGGATAGTTGAGCATTTACTTGATTCTTTATGACTAGAGTTGATTACTTATAATAATAGTTTGTTGAGATTTTTTCTAACTAACTTATTTGACCATATTAGTAAGTGAATTACACATTGGAGACCTGATGCTCCAAAATCCATGCTGCAAAGCAGAGTGTCAGAGAAGAAGCAGTCTAAGGAAAAGAGAGAGGGTGTCCTCCCCAAAATGAAAAATAACTGTGCCAGAGGTCTGCATAACAGGGCTTCTTACAGAATAGATGGGTCTGAAATGACGACAAAATCAATGGTGAGTTGAGGTTTGTGTTCGTTTTTTTAATCCAAACATGAGCCTCTAGGCAAGATGACATTTAATCTTAGCCTCACTGAAGCACAAACTCAAGGTCACTGCTCCTGCTAGCCATTGTGGGCTCCCAGAGCAGACCCTTAAACTGGAGGATGGGTTCTGCTTTCTCAAAGCATTAGGAGAGAATTCAGCAAAATGATAAAGCATAAGATAGAAAAAGAGCCTCTTAGAACTAAATCAACCCTTAGGAGGCTTGGAAGAGTTAAAGGAGAGAGAAGAGAGTATCAGACATCATTTATTCACACTTTCAAATTTTTTTAATTTTTGTGAGTACATGGTGTATGTATTTATGGTTACATGAGATATTTTAATATAGGCATGCAATGTGTAATAATCACATCAGGGTAAATAATGTATCCATCACCTCAAGCAGTTATCGCCTGTGTTTCACACAATACAATTATACTCTTTTAGTTATTTTTAAATGTATGATTAAATTACTTTTTACTATAGTCACCCTGTTGTGCTAGCAAATACTAGGTCTTAACTATTCTTTCTATGTTTTGTACCCATTAGCCATGCCCCCCTTTCCACCAGTCCCACCCTACCACTGACTACCCTTCTTAGCTTCTGGTAACCATCCTTCTACTCTCTATCTCCATGAGTTTAGTTATTTTAATTTTTAGCTCCAACAGATAAGTGAGAGCATGCAGTGTTTGTCTTTCTGTACCTGGCTCATTTCACTTAACATAATGACCTCCAGTTCCATCCATGTTGTTGCAAATAACAGGATCTCATTTTTTTTTATAGCTGAATAGTACTCTATTGTGTATATGCTCCACATTTTATTTATCCATTTGTCTATTGGTGGACACTTAGGTTACTCCCAAATCTTGGCTATTGTGAGTAGTGCTGCAAAAACACATGAAACTTCAGCTATCTCTTCAATATACTGATTTCATTTCTTTTAGGAATATACATAGGACTAGGATTGCTGGATCGTATGGTAGTGTCACAGGATCCTTGGGGTGTTGTTTCACCAGCCAGAAACCTCTGTGGCTGGCAGCGCCTTCTGCCTGCGTATTGCTCACACCCTTTGGACTCATTCTGCCCACTCAGCTCAGCAGGCTGCACTCAGCTTGTGCTACTGGCCCAGATTCCACATCTCCCAAGGGCGAGCCAGGCACAGAGCTGTGAGGGGTGTGTGGGCAAGAGAGCATGGGGTCCTGCCACTGTGCACAACCAGCACACTGGCTGCTGCAGTGGGGCAGGCAACTCCAGGCACTAGCACAGGTGCTAGCTGCATGTGAGGCTGCAGCTGGACCAGATGTATGGACAAGGGGAATGTAGAGGTGTCTGGAAGCTCGGAGACATCAGGAATTGCAGAGCCCCAAAGAGGGTCTCACAGCCCTGGCTAGGGGAGTCCCTAGGTTTGAGATCCCCAAAGGGCTCTAGCTCTTCTCTCCTTCTCGCCGTCCACATATGGGGAGTAGGGGGGCATGTTTCAGCCCTGGTTTGTGTTACAGCTCTTTCAGTCCCGCCATTCAGAAGGTCCTGAGGTCTTATCCTGCATCCAGGAAGAATGAGGTACATGGACAACTGGAGAGTGAGCAACACAGAGAGGAACTTCATGGAGTAATAGAACACCTCACAAGAGACTAAAAGTGGGAAGCTCCATTCCGCAAGCAGGTCGTCCCTACAAGTGTCCAGATGTCAGCAGAGAGGAGACCCAGATTGGGTAGCTCCTATGCATAGGCAGGTTTTCCCGACAAGTGTGCAACCCTCAGCAGAGAGGAGACCTGGAATGGGTAGCTCCTGTCTGCAAGCAGGTTGTCCCAATGCCTCCATGAGTTTGGCTGAGTCTGGGGATTTTATGGGGTTCAGAAGGGAGGACGTGCAGGCTAATTGGTCCATGGGCAGGCCTGGAAAAAGCTCCCTAAGTTCTCACTCAGGGCCATGGACTCCACCCAGCACTGACAGCCTAGCCCCCATGCTTCAGGCCATTGCTGGCCTGAAGGTGTCCTGAAGGTCACTGGGGACCCACCCCTTTCCACCCAGGAGCCTGTCTGCCTCCTGCCACCATCAGTCATGTCATCCATGACATGGCACCCTGGCTATTCGTGCCAAGAGGCACCTGCAGGCCTGTACCAAGCCACTCTCAGCCTACCCCCAGCCTCCCTCCCATGCTCATCAGCACCCAAACTCTAGAGGGGCTGAGGCAGCATGGGGCCGACATGTCAGCACTGCCCTGAGCACACATACACCTGGCTGGGTCACAACAGCACCCAGCCTCAGGCTCAACTTTGCTCTGAAATCAGAGTGGGCACTGGGAGCAGGGAGAGGCCAGATAGAGAAAGCAGGCACTTCTGAGCCTGGAGGGGTAGGGGGGTCTTCCCAGATCCCCAAGAGCACAGGGATGCCCAGGTCCACAGCTGTGGCTGGGCGGGGCTTCCGCCCTGCCAACACAGGAGTGGGCATGGGCTCCTGCCTGTTTATATCTCCCGCTAAACTCTATTTTTAGTTTTTTTAGGAACCTCCAAAGTGTTCTCCATAGTGATTGTACTAATTTACATTCCGACCAACAGTGTACAAGGGTTACCTTTCTCCATATCCTTTCCAGCATTTGTTATTGCCTGTCTTTTGGATAAAAGCCACTTTAACTGGGTTGAGATGTTATCTCATTGTAGTTTTTATTTGCATTTCTCTGATGATCAGTAATCATATACCTGTTTGCCATTTGCATGTCTTCTTTTGAGAAATGTCTATTCAGATCTTTTGCCCATTTTTAAATCATATTATTAGATTTTTTTCCTATAGAGTTGTTTGAGCTCTTTATATATTCTGGTTATTAATCCATTGTCAGATGGGTAGTTTGCAGATATTTTCTTCCATTCTATGGGTTGTCTCTTCACTTTGTTGTTTACTTCCTTTGCTGTGCAGAAGCTTTTTAACTTGATGAGATCTCATTTGTCCATTTTTGCTTTGCTTGTCTGAGCCTTTGGGGTATTGCTCAAGAAGTCTTTGCCCAGACCAATGTCCTGAAAAGTTTCCCTAATATTTTCTTTTAATAGTTTCATAGTTTCCACTCTTAGATTTAAATTTGCAATCCATTTTGATTTGATTTTTATGTATGGTGAGAGATAGGGATCTAGTTTCATTCTTCTGCATATGGATATTCAATTTTCCCAGCACCATTTATTGAAGGGACTGTCCTTTCCCCAAAGTATGTTCTTGGAATCTTTTTTAAAAATGAGTTCACTATAGATGTATGAATTTATTTCTTGGTTCTCTATTCTATCCCACTGGTCCACATGCCTGTTTTTATGCCAGTACCATGCTGTTGGGTCTGTAGTATAATTTGAAGTCAGGCAGTATGATTCCTCCAGTTTTGTTCTTCTTGCTTAGGATAGCTTTGGCTATTCTGGGTCTTTCACTAACACTTGACTATTAGTAGATGAGCTTACCTCTCTGGAAATATTAGTGCTTTATCTCTTCTCAGAGTCTAGACATGCTTTACTTCTAATTTTTCTCTATCTTCCACTAAGGGGTAATCAGTCTTGTGATGTCATAGTTTAGTTGTATGATTTCCAAGAAGATATTTCATTGACCTGTAATATTATTGGGGATTTATCTAATTTGCCAATGAATTTTTTTTCCTATTATCTACTTTTTAACCCCCTGTTGGCATCAAGAGTAAATATGAGACTCAGATCTGAAGTAGTGACCCAATGTCATGGTTTTGTGATATGATGAAAGGGAGAAATTACATGAAATCTAATACATATTTTGGAATATTTTCAGTTTGCCAACACATAAATGTCTTTCAGCTTTACAGGTTTGTTTTCTCTCAGCATAAATCATGGGATCAACATCTATTAGTCAAGCAGACAAACTGTTCCCATCTTTAACCCTGTCAGACCATTAAAAGATGGGCCACAGCAACACTTTTTCTTTTCCAAATCCAAAATGAAATTTGGAAAAAGCTGCTAATTAGAATTCTTCCCCAAACCCAGTTAAAACTGAGAACTACTTATTCTGTTATAAAAACGTACAAGAAATTTCCTAAGTCTGTATACATACAGAGATATAGTTCTGCTTATGATAAGATGGAAAGAGTGCATCATTTTATGACTTGGCAAGAATACACTTGATCTTAGCCAAAGGCCCGGAAGTGATGACTTGGCAAGAATAAATGCTTAGCATTTATTTATTCATGAAGCATTTACAAGCCAGGCAAGGTGGTTCATGCCTGTAATCCCAGGGCTTTGGGAAGCCAAGGTGGGAGAATCGGTTGAGGCCAGGAGTTCAAGGTTACAGTGAGGTATGTCATCTCACTGCATTCTAGCCTGGCATGACAGGCGTGACAGAGTGAGACCCTGACTTTTAAAAAAAAAATTATGGAACAGCCAACTAATGAAAACACAGAGAAGACTTATATTCTATATTGTTTGTAAAAGGTAATACTGCTTTATGTGTTTAAGTATACATATTGAGCTTTTTTAAGGTGGATATGTTCAATATAGCAAATACTGGTTACAATAACTTAATCTAAAATGAAGTGGAAGTAGGGCAGGAGATTAAGGGAAATTTCTTATACTGAAAGTAGCAAAGGAAATAGAGGCTAATTCGTCCTATTAATGAGTCGCTGAAACGACACTGCCTAGATCAAAAGATAAGAACCCCACAAGTTTTCCTGGGTTATCAAGCCAAGATTAATGGTACAGCAGTCAGAAGGAGCTATTGCCAGTGTAGTGGAACGTGACAGCACATTCTTTTTTTGTGTGAGTGAAGCAGTTCACTCGGTCATCCCTAGAGACTTTCAGAAGCAGATAGATCTCCACATTTAGTAAAATCAACACTAATAGCCTTCCATCCTCTCAGCCATAAGAACCACAGCTGTGAGACATGAATTTAGCCATCCACATATCCAGTTGATTCTACCACCCAAATTTTACTTGCAAGTATCTGTTTGTTTCCATCTCTCATGACCATAATGACCACATCCTGGGATCTCACATGGATTACTTTAGCCTCCTAATTAGTCTCCCTTCTTGCCCTCTTCCAGTCCATTCTCCACCAGCAGCCAGAGCAGTCTTATAAAAACAAAATCAGACCATGTAAGTTCTTCCTGAAAATACTTCAGTGGCTTTCTATGGTTAGAGTAAAATCAAAGCCAGATTGTTCAAAGCCCTGCATTTATAGATAGCTTCTGCCTACCTCCCTGAATTAAGCTCATTTTTTCTCTCTCTTATTCACAATTTTCTGCCAGTTCCTAGAACTTGCACTTTCCCACCTCTGGGCCTTTGCACTGAACAGTTCCTTCCATCTGGAGCTCACTTTCCCAGACATCTCATCATATAGCAAGATCTCTCACTCCTCCTTCAGATCTCAGCTTAAATGCCACTTCTTCAGAAAGACTTCTGCTTGTCCCCTTATCTAAGTAAGTGGCTCCTGGTTTTTATCTTAATCATAACATCCTTTTTACCTCCTTTCTAACACTTATCACAATTTATTATTAATTGTAGGTGAATACTCGTTTTTGTCCACTTTTCTCTCTAGAATGAGTGAACTCAGTGAGGACAAGAACCTCTTCTGTATTGCTCACTGTGTCTTTCTAATGATTAGTAGAGTGCCTGGCACACAGTAAGCACACAGTGAATTTTTTTTTGATGACGAACTAATGAGCAAACAAAGGAATGATAAGTGATACTAAGTTTAAGCTAGCAATTAAAAATATTTGAGAAACTCTTCTCACAACTCAACAGATAGTATCTTTTGTTCACTTTATTATCTCCTACCATGCCTCAGGAGTTAAGTGAAGACAAGCATTTCCGCGAGTATTCAGTGAATATTTATTAAGTAATATATTTAAGGCTCTGTCTTAAGCACTGCTGGGAATACAAATACAAGTAAGATCTGTCTACCAAAACTTACAGGCTAGTGTTTTTAACAGACGCATTTATAACTAGCTATAATTCAAGGCAGAGTGCTATGATAGAGGTATAAACAAGAGCTGAGGGGCATGGAAGAAGAAGAGAGAAGTGATAAATTTTCCTGTGCCTATCGTTGGTGTTTCAAACTGTGACATTTCAGTGGAGTCATAGCTCTTCTGCCTCATGAAGCCCTGCCAACTACCTAAAGACTTCATTGTTGGAACAGAGAAAAGGTGACCATTTTCCTAGAGCTGGTGATGCATTAACAGAACAGAAAGGCAGTAGGAAGATGTGAGGCAAAGTGGGAGAAAGCAGCAAATTCCTGTTCAGAGTCCGAAGGCAATAATGCTTTTCCACTCAATTCTGCAAAGGTAGCTTTTGGTCATACTTATAATTTACTTTCACGAGGGTTATACATTTCCATATTGAATATAAAACAGTAGCACAAGGGAACCAGAAGTATATTTTGAATTCAGCTTCCATGAGAAAGCCATGAAAAGAATATGCCGAAGCAGTTACTGACTGATAAGCGAAAAATGGAAGAAAGAATTTTCGCAAAGAAGCATGGGTATCATTTGCTGAGAATGGATAGCAACCAGCAGACTATAAGACAGCAACAACTAAAGTTTAACTGTTGGCAGAATTATTAAAAGGAAGGGAGGAAAAGATCAGGATTGTTAACCTGTTCTTAATATTCGAGTCATATTCCCACCCATTTCACAGTCTAACAGCAACAGCAGAAATACCTGCAAATTCAAAGTCAAATTGAGTACTGAATTGGAAAGTGAATCTGGAAGTCCGTTGCTCTTCCTTGTACCATCTGCTGTTTTATGCATTCATGAAACACGTGTTGAACTGCTCCTCTACACCAAGAACTGTGCTAACCACTAGAGAAACTTAGGTGACTGAAGAGACCCCCTGACACTAAAGCCATTATCTAAAGCAAACTTGTCCAGCCCACGGGCCATGGGCCACATATGTCCCCAGGCAGCTTTGAATGTGGCCCAACACAAATTCATACACTTTTTCAAAACATTATGAGATTTTTTGCATTTTTTTAGCTCATCTGGTATCTTTAGTGGTAGTATATTTTATGTGTGGTTCAAGACAGTTCTTTTCCCAGTGTGGCCCCAGGATGCCGAAAGATTGGATACCCTTGCTCTAAAGAGAAGTCAGACACAGCAACCAACAATAGTGCAATAGCAAAAAGTATTGTAGGAACGTTGACAAAGAAGAAATACTTTTCAGAAGAGTTAACATTCGGTCTTGAAGTATGGGTTGAATTCCATTAAGCAGCAAAGGAATGCAGGAGCACCGAAGGCAGGAAAGAAAAGATAATGGCAGTAACAAAAACAAGGGGGAGTGAGAACGTGTGAAATGCCTTTGGGAACTTTGAGCAACTATGATGAGAGAATAAGATGCATGATCAGGAAGACAGAATGATAGGAGGTGTCACTAGGAAAACCTTAAATGCCATATTTAAGACTTTATAATTCTGTAGATAGCAGGGAGCCTCTATAACTTTTTGAGGAGGAAGAAACAAAGATCTGATAACTCTGATGATGTGGAAGATAGCTCTGACAAGTGGTGTGTGGAAGACGAGTCAAAATGAAGGGCAGAGACTGCAAGTTGGGATACTAATTAAGAGGTTTATAGCAATAGTCTAGGTGAGAAATGGTAAGACCTATAACATGAGAATAGAGAGCAGGGTATATTGGGAGAGATGTCTTGGTGATACTCAAAAGCACTTGGTCTTTTTTTATATGGTATATGAAAGGTAAGGACAGAGGATCAAAAACGATGAGATTTATCTTGAATGATGGATAATGATGCTACTAACCAACATAGAACTTTCTGAATGCAGGAGAGTCTCTAACATGAGCAAAGGCAGGAGGAAGAACAGGCTTGTGGGGAGAAAATGACTCGTATTTTGGACATGTTCATAATGAACTGCTTCTGAGGAAACATGCACAGAATATATTTAGGAATGTGCCTTTAGAAAATAGACAAGGAGAAGACTCAAGACATGCAGTTATAAATTTGTGCATTATCAGCAAATAGCTGACAGTAGAAGCCATAGGACTAAATGAGATCACCCAAGAATATAAAGTAAGAAGTTTAGTTCCTGAGCAGGATGTCTCTTTATTGCAGGAAAAAAAAAAAAAAAAATATATATATATATATATATATATATATATATATGAAGTTTAGAAGCAGAAACAGAATAGTTAGATTTAAATTCTAAGAGAAGATTATGAGCCAAATAGTAATTTAAAGGGGAATTAGATAAACAAGAGAAAATAAAGTCACAGAAGTTACAGGAGAAAGCAGTTTCAAGGAGGGGATGCTCACTGTACATTGTACTGCAATAAGGCAAAGGGTCAGAGGCCATATATGGCTTTTGCTAGAATACTTTGCATAGAATGGTTGGTAGCAGAAGTCCAATTTCTGTAAGTTAAAAACTACGTGTGAAATGAAAAAGTGGAGAACACTAACATAGACTGGACTTCCCAAAATTTTAGCACTGAAGGAAGGAAAAAGTTTGACCATGTTCGTTGACATTGGGGAATGGGAAGATAAAGAGTAAGAAACTAAACATAGAAGAGAGGCAAAGGGTGATGAGTTCTACAAACCTGGGTATCAAAAGGGCAACTTAAAGTCCTTTTTTGAACAAACCTTTTTGAACTTTTGGAAACCCATATCTTTTTAATTGCCACATTGGTATTTCTGCTATGGCTCAGGAGCTACAGAACACTAAGAACCTGGCCAAAAGACACCTTTGTCCTTTTACCACTAGCAGCAAGGGAGATGGAGGCATGGGGATCCGTGGCAGAAACACTAACTTCTGCATGTCCTAAACGATGATTACCTGATGGCATCATCTGAATTTCTCAGAGGAATTAATCTTACTGAAAATACCATTTATCAGATCATCCTACAAGTTACTTTTTTGCAAACACAAAGATCCCTAGTAACACAAGAGAAACATCCGTCTCCCTCTTTCACTTTTCCCCTTTATGGTGGGCTCTGGTAGGGAATCTATCAATGATACCACCGTTTGAATACTTTCAGTTGGCTGTGAATCTGAAAAATTGCTTCATATTGGCTAGGAATGAGTGGCAGTTATTTGGGATAGACAGTCTTTTATCCTGGATGGCTGATGAGTATAGAAAGTGACTCATTATTGTCACAGAACACAAGGACTCCTCTTTCTTTTCTCATGGAGTGTGCTTCAACAATCTTGTGGCAAGGAATAATAATTTCAGCTTTTTTAGGACAGGGTCTCACTCTCTTGCCCAGGCTAGAGTGCAGTGGCAGGATCTCAGCTCATTACAGCCTCTGACTCCCAGGTTCAGGTGATTATCCTGCCTCAGCCTCCTAAGTAGCTGGGATTACAGGCATGCACCACCATGCCGGGCTAATTTTTGTATTTTTAGTAGAGACGGGGTTTTATCATGTTGGCCAGGCTGGTCTCAAACTCCTGGCCTCAAGTGATCCACCCACCTCTGCCTCCCAAAATGCTGAGATTACAGGTGGGAGCCACCTCACCTGGCCTAATTTCAGCTTTTATCCCTCCATCTTTACCTTCCCTACACAAAAAAAGACCGAGTGCTTTTGAGTATCACCAAAATGTCTTTCCCACATATACCCTGCTCTCTCTTCTCACATAATAGATCTTAGCATTTCTCACCTAGACTGTTTCTATAAACCTCATAACAAGTATCCCAACTAGTGTCCCAGATGTCTAATTTATGAGAATATTATGTTTCTGCCCATTTTCACTGATATTGAGATAAATACTTCCTTAGTCCTTCTTTCTACTCTTTCTTTGTCTCTATCCATCCTCTGTTATCAGTCTTTCAAAAAAGAATTGTATTGCTATAAGATAATGCTAACTACTGAAATAAATAAACCCTAAAACCTAAGTGATTTGTCACAATAGAAATTTATTTTTCACTCACATGAAGTCCAAAGGCACCACATGGTTTGGAAGAAATTTGCCCTGTACTCATTTTTCAGAGATCCAGGCTAATGGAGGCTCTGCCATCTTTCACACACTGCCTCCCAGAGTAATTGTTTTCATCAGCTGGCAGATGGGGGAAGACAAAAAACAGTGGAAGATTCTTCTGGGCCAGGTCTGAAGTGATGAATATTATTTCTGTCTGCATTTCATTAAGCAGAACTGAGTCACATAACCCCACTTGAATGCAAGGTCCCTGACAAGGGAGCCACTTGCCAACAAGAACTCTTGGAAGGGGAGCACAATCTTCAGAGGCAGCCAGCCATCTCTGCCTCACAATTCTCATCTTACTAGGTCTCTTTAAATAATCCCCACATTAACCTCTATAATATAAAGACACATCATAGCAGCACATATTATTTCTGCCCAAATTATAAGATAGATAAGACAGACTTTAGACTATAAGCATTTTCTTGCCCGCTGGCTGTAACTATACCACTGTGTCACATCTGACCCTCACAGAGAGTATCAAAGCACCTAAGTGTTGTTTCACCGAAGCATTAGAAGGTTGTATATGAAGTTTGTCATAAGTTAATGAAATCTGTGTGACTCCATATTAGTAACTCTGACTAGAACAGTGAGAAAATATCTATGCTGGAAATATCCAAGTTTATTTGTTAGCATGTTTTAGTACTACAAATAGAAACTTTAAGACAAGCTATCTCCTGGGGTGCTAAGTGAAAACCTATTAGAAAAACAAACATAATGCCGTTGTATATTTTGTGTAAAACAACTGTTATCCAGCTTCCGTATTGTTAGATGAGGATAGAGGAGTGGGATTCTTGCTTTAGAAAGGGTTTTTCTCTTCTTTTTTTTTTTTTAACTTTACTCTTGGGTTATGTGCGACTCTAGAAAGGGTTTTTCTCTAAACGACTCCATAGCTCTGAACTCTTGAGGTACAGGATAATCAAGTGACAGTAGTTCCTTACTGCCTTGTAACCCCTAGTTATCCAGAAATGAGTAGCATTTGTCTCCAGTATCAAGGGACTACTTATGCCTACAAATGAGAATGCAAGTAGAATTTGCTCTCTGCTATTCTGGATACCACCTTCTCTGACTTTTGTCAAAACACACATATTTATCCAGCAAAGGGGAGAAGGAAGAGTGCTGGGGGAAGGACTCTCAACACTGGCCTATGTTCATTCTCTCCTAAAATATCTAAAATCAAATATGCCTTGAATATAAGATATACTATCCTCCTGAAAAGCTCTGGTCTACATGAGAAATTTATATTCTTCCTGTTAGCCCAACTTTTACCTTATTTCTTAGGGGCCAGTTAGCTCTGTCCTTACCCTACTCTCTCTGCCTGAAGTTACACTTCCAAGTTATGACATCTGTACCCCAGTAATTTTTCCCTGATCCGTGGACTTCTTCTGGCTGCAAAGGTAGTAGGGTAGGGTGTGGAAGAGTAAGGGTCAGGGTTAAGGACAGAATATCACATTTCACCCTGCTACACCCGTTAAAGACTAAAGTTCCATTTGAACACACAGTCATCTTCCTATATGCTTAAAGTCATTTATGGTTACTGGTCATTCCTTTAGTTTAGCATACGCTAGTTACTCTGGAGAATACAAAAGAAATACAAAATACATGCACTTAATATGTCTCACAATTCTTACCACAGTCCTGAGAGATAGATATTACTATCCCTGTCTCACAAAGAAGTTAAATATCTTAAGTTATAAAGTATATAAGTGGCAGAACTAAGATTTAAACATAGGTCTGTTTGACTTTTAGAGATGAATAGGCAGTACTGTGAATGCCAGTAAGGAAATTTGTAAAGTCATTTTGAATCACAAGATGGTATCATTATATAAGCTATGTGAAAATAATTCTCTTCTGTCTTCACTCCCCCACCCCATGGCCTTTATGACCTTATCTGAACTGATGTTAAAGTTGATTATGATTACCATCCTTTTTTTTTTTTTTTTTGGAGATAGGCTCTTACTCTGTCACGAAGACTGGAGTACAGTGGTACGATCACAATTTGCTGCAGCCTCAACCTCCCAGGCTCAAGTGATCCTCCCACCTCAGCCTCCCAAGTAGCTAGGAGCACAGGCACATGCCACCACGCCCAGCTAATTTAAAAAAATTTTTTAAAGATAGGGTCTCACTGTGGTGCCCAGGCTGGTCTCAAACTCCTGGACCCAAGCAATCCTCCTGCCCCAGCCTTCCAAAGTGCTGAGACTGCAGATGAGAGCCACCGTGCCTGGCCTCATCATCTTATAAAGGGAAAGCATAGTTGTGCTCAGTCATGCTTTAAAACATGTCACACTTCCTAGAGCTGTCTCTACTTTATTTCTTACCTACTCTTCCTCAAAATGCCAATCAAAAACTGTCAAAATCAAATCATGGTTGCTGATCTTAATTATGCTAAAATTAAATAATTTGGAGTTTATACTATACAAATGAGTATATTGTTCTTTACAGTGGTGGATTTTTTTCACACAAATGTGCTCTTAAACAAAAACCAAGTTGCTAATCTTGTCCATGTGGTAATGGAACTAGGTTTCAGTAAAACTAGATTTCAGAAACACTGAAGTTCTCATTCTCGCTTTTTTACTTCCTAGGCATGTGAGCTGGGGTCTGTCCCTCAATCTTGCTTAGTCTCAGTCAATCCTCTATCAAAATATTAAGAGTAGTATTTACTGCCATACCTATTATATAATGATTTTTTGAGAATCTAAAAATTATTAAAGTATTTCTCTGGATGCAGTGACATAGGCCTGTAATCCCAACACTTTGGGAGGCCGAAGCAGGCAGATCACTTGAGGTCAGGAGTTCAAGACCAGCCTGGTCAACATGGTGAAACCCCATCTCTAGTAAAAATGCAAAAATTAGCCAGGTATGGTGGTGCATTTCTGGAATCCCTGCTACTTGGGAGGCTGAGGCAGGAGAATTGCTTGAACCCAGGAGGTGGACGTTGCAGTGAGCTGAGATCGTGCCATTGCACTCCAGCCCAGGCAACAGAGTGAGACTCTGTCTCAAAAATATTATTATTATTATTAAAGTATTTTTTCAGTTTTTTGTTTTTAATATATTTTTTGAGACAAGATCTCACTGTGTTGCCCAGGCTGGAGTGCAACAGTGTGATCGTAGCTCACTACAACCTCCACATCCTGAATTTAGGTGATCTTTCTGCTTCAGCCTCCCAAGTAACTGGAACTACAGGCACACACCAGCACAACTGGCTAACTTTTTTACTTTTTTGTAGAGACAGGGTCCTGCTTTGTTACCCAGGCTAGCCTTGGCCTCCTAGACTCAAGCAGTCCTCCCACCTTGGCCTCCCAAAGTGCTGGGATTACAGGTGTGAGCCATCATGTCTGGCCCAAAGTATTTTGAAAACCGTAAGATACACTGGTGTAAGATGTTATTACTTACTCATCCATTCTGCAAATACATACTATTACCTAGACTTTTCTTGAGGATAGAAGCCATGCTTTTTCACATATGTGGAGTAGAGTGACATAGAAGAGTGTCCTGCAGTGGGTGCTGTAATGGAGATATGTACCAGGTACAACAGGAACCTAAGGAAAAAAACCCTGAGTTTATCAGGGGGCACCAGGGAAGGCTTCACAGAGGAGATGGTGTGAGTTACATTTGAAGACTAAGAAATTGTTTTTCTGATTAAACAGGAAAGAGAATTCCAGGCAGAGGGAAAGCATGTTTGAAACCCTACAGATTAATTTACTCTGTCTAGAATCGAAAGGATAAGGTAAAGAGGTAAAGACAGACAAATAGGCAAGAGACAAATCATGGAAAGCCTTTGAATACCATGCTAAGGAGTTTAAATTTTGTATCAGAGGGAAAATAAAACTAGCAAAGAATTGAGCAGAAATTTGATCAGGTTTCTGCAATGTAGATTATTGGGATGGCCAGGGAGTAGCAGTAGAGAATAAAATGTAGAGAATGAGATTCTTGTGACTTTTCAGGAGAGAAAATATAGGAGAGAGGAAAAATAACTGCTACATTTTTTGCCTGAGTAACTGGCAATATTTTTTTAAAAAATAAATCTTAAAAAGGTATGCTTTTGAGGGAAAACTCCAACTTCAAAAAGTGAGTTTCATAGTGATGGAGGTAGAAAGACCCAGCAGACTGAGAAGCAAAATTAAATCTCAGTGCTCAAGATGTCACCATGGGAGCCAATATCGAATGTCCATTGTTACTTCCCCTTGTGTCCTACATACCACAAGCTTCGAGTCCGGTGAACTGATCAGAACCATTCTTTTAGGAATAATGTAGCATGCTTGTATTCAAAAAGAAATGAACTATAGTTGCCACCTTCATCTTATCCTTCACCTGTAATGTTTGCTGTTTCTCCTCAGTGCCTGGTACAAAAGCATGTGCTGTCATCTCCAGCCAGCTGAAATGCAGAGTAGAGAAATGCACACATCTCACCAGCATTTCTTAGTTACGGTGGTAAAATGGAAACACCAGGGCAAAGTCAATTCTGTGTCTAACTGAAAATTCACTTTCTTGTGAAGCACAAGCTTTTTTACATTAATCCCAATAGGCATGAATTCTCATTAACAGCCTAAAGCATAGATAATGGATCAGAGGCTTATATTCAGGAGTTCTAGTCACAGAGGAACAGCCAGTGGATCAGAGGCTTATATTCAGGAGTTCTAGTCACAGAGGAACAGCCATGGATGAGTAACTTAAAGTAATAATTTTTACACCAGGGAGACTACAATAATTTTACTATTAATAGCTGGACAGAATTTTGAGATCTTGAGAGTAAGATACTTCATAAATGCATCTCATTGTTGTCTAACTTCCATATACTCTGTTAAAATAACCTATCATTCAAAAAGAGTAATCTCTATTGGAAAAAATAAAACAGGCCAGGCGTGATGGCTGACATCTGTAATTTCAGGCACTTATAAAACTGTCAGCTCTAATGAGAACTCACTGTCATTAAAACAGTATGGGGGGAACTGCCCCTATGATTCAAGTACCTCCTACCAGGTCCCTCCCACTACACATGGGGATTATGGGCATTACAGTTCAAGGTGAGATGTGGGTGGAGACACAGAGCCAAATCATATCATTCTGCCCCTGGCCCCTCCCAAATTCTACGTCCTCACATTTCAAAATACTATCATGCCTTCCAGCAGTCCTCTAAAGTCTTAACCCATTCCAGCATTAACCAAAAAGTCCAAGTCCAAAGTCTCGTCTGAGACAAGGCAAGTCTCTTCTGCCTATGAGCCTGTAAAATCAAAAGCAAGTTAGTCATTTCCTAGATACAATGGGGGTACAGGCATTGGGTAAATAACGTCTATTCCAAATGGGAGAAATTGGCCAAAATAAAGGGGCTGTGGGCCCTGTGCAATTCCAAAATCCTATAGGACAATCATTAAACCTTAAAGTTCTAAAACGATCCCCTTTGACTCCATGTCTCACATCTAGGTCATGCTGATGCAGGAGGTGAGCTCCCACAGCCTTGGTCAACTCTGCCCCTGAGTCTTTGCAGAGTACCCCCCCTCACCCGGCTGCTTTTACGGGCTGTCGTTGAGTGTCTGCAGCTTTTCCACATACACAGTGCAAGCTCTTGGTGTGTATACCATTCTGGAGTCTGGAGGCTGACGACCCTCTTCCCACAGTTCCACTAGGCAGTGCCCCAGTGGGGACTCTGTGTGGGGGTTCCAACCCCACACTTCCCTTCCACACTGCCCTAGCAGAGGTTTTCCATGAGGGCCCTGCCTTTGCAGCAAAATTCTGCCTGGACATCTAGGCATTTCCATATATCCTATGGAATCTAGGCAGATGTTCCCAAACCTCAGTTCTTGACTTCTGTGCCCTCGCAGGCCCAACACCACATGTAAGCTGCCAAGGCTTTGGGCTTGCACCCTCTGAAGCAATGAGAGCTGTATATTGGCCCCTTTTAGCCACAGCTGGGATGGAGGGTACCAAGTCCAGAGACTGCACAAAGCAGCAAGGCTCTGGGCCCAGCCCACTAAGCCACTTTTTCCTCCTAGGGCTTCGGGCCTGTGATGGAAAGGGCTGCTATGAAGACCTTCGACATGCCCTGGAGACATTTTCCCCATTGTCTTGGTGATTTAACATTTGACTCCTCATTAATCAAATTTCTGCAGCTGGCTTGAATTTATCCCCAGAAAATGGGTTTTTCTTTTCTATTGCATTGTCAGGCTGCAATTTTTTCAAACTTTAATGCTCTGTCACCTCTTGAATGTTTTGCTACTTAGAAATTTCTTCCACTAGATACCCTAAATAATCTCTCTCAAGTTTAAAGTCCACATATCTCTAGGGCAGGGGCAAAATGCTGCCAGTCTCTTTGCTACAGCATAGCAAGAGTCACCTTTACTCCAGTACCCAACAAGTTCCTTATCTCTATCTGAGACCACCTCCTCCTGGACTTCATTGTCTATATCACCATCAACATTTTGGTCAAAGCCATTCAACAAGTCTCTAGGAAGTTACAAACTTTCCCACATTTTCCTGTCTTCTTCTGAGCCCTCCAAACTGTTCCAACCTCTGCGTGTTAGCACATGATTTACAAGAGGACTGAGGCAATTCTGGACATCATAGACATATGAGACAATATCCAGAGGCAGACAAAAGAGCTTTCTCTTTTGTAAACAGGTTTGGGATCTGTTAGCAAAGAGATAATGGGGAATGGATGCTATCAGGAGCCTCGGTCTAGTGGAGGAGAGAGTACATGACAGTATGGCAAACACAGTACTAAAGGATATGCAGTCTGCTGGTGGCAGCAGAAAGAAAGCCCTCCATTCTCTTCAGCTGAGGGGAAAGGGTAAGGACTTGGTAGATGCTGACCAGAGAAGACATCACTTGGGGAATATGTTGTAAGTTCAGTTTGGGCCATGTTGAGTGTGAGGTACTATAGGACCTCCAAATGGGGAAGTACAATAAACAGTTGGATATATACTGGCCTAAAGCTGAGAAGAAAAGTCTAAATAAAAAGATACAGAACATAGGTGGTGGTGAAGGCTTTGAGGATGGATGAGCTAATCTAGAGCAGGGAAAGAATAGGACCAAGAATGAGATCCTGAGGAACACTGACATTTAAGCATGGGTGGAATAAGAGTTGCTGACAGAGACAGAAAATAAAATGAAAATATTGTAATGCCATCTGTGTGTAGGATGGGTGTAAGCCAACTAGAACTAACATTTTGTGGTATTTATATATGTGATTTGGATAAGGGACTGCCTAGGAACCTTTCAATACCCATTCTTTGCTCAGGAGCAGGTACCCTTCCCCAAGAAACCAGTTGAACGATATATTTTGTTGGGGGTATGACTGGACCTGAACAGTCCCCTAACCAAAGCAGAATTGGGACATTAAAATTTCTATTAAAATGAATCAGGCCAGGCATGGCAGCTCATGCCTGTAATCCCAGCACCTTGGGAGGCCAAGGCAGGTGGATCACCTGAGGTCAGGAGTTCAAGAGCAGCCTTGCCAACATGGTGAAACCCTGTCTCTACAAAAATACAAAAATTAGCTGGACACAGTGGCAGGCACCTGTAATCCCAGCTACTCAGGAGGCTGAGTCAGGAGAATCGCTTGAACCCAGGAGGTGGAGGTTGCAGTGAGTGGAGATTGTGCCCCTGTACTCCAGCCTGGGTTACAGAGTGAGACTTCATCTCTATCAGTCAATCAATAAATAAAATGAATCTCTCTCTTGTTTTTGCAGGAGTGGTCACACATTACTTGCCTTCTGGTTTTCCCGCCAAGAGGGAAAACTAAACCGACAGCAGACTATTGAACTGGGACATCACATCCTCAAAGCACACATTTTTAAGGTAATTAAAGCAGTTGGAACCTTTTTGCCCCATCTCTAGCAGACTTTTATATGCTACATGTAAGAAAATACTATTCAGTGAAGTCCCTGCCTTCTGAAGTTCTTTTGCTGCAGACTTGGTTCATTCATCTCCTAACACATATGGCCTTTTCCTCCCTAGGCCTTTAGTAAGAGAACTACATTGTTCGTCTCCCAGTGTAACCAACTGATAGGCTTTTCAGGAAATCTATATGTATAATCATTGACAAAGCACATATACCCCTACAGATATGTGCTCTATACATGACCTATCATGTCCTGAGGACAGTCATATTCTAGCAATTAGTTGCAAGTTTTCACGATGTCTAAAAAATCACTGAGGTCTCTTTCAATTTTTTAATAATTGTTTTAGTGAAGATAACATTCCTGGTGCTATGATTTTCAAACTATCTGGAATCAACACTAATCTTCCTTGGAGCTACTTCCCCTAGTCTCTCTTCAAATTATATCCCAATTTTTCTCCTATTAGTTTGAAAACCTTTAAGGACTCTATAACACCAGCTTCTCTCTCTCAGCCTTCAAAAGGCTGAAATGGAGGACCAAAAGGAAGACATATAATTAATTTGTGTATGTATGCATTCATTTGTTTATTCATCAATTACTGAGGCATTAAACTAGGTACTAGGGATACAAAAACAAAAAAGATACAGTCCCTAATCTCAAAGAATTTGTAGTTCAGGTAACAGTTTTGGGTTAACCCACAAAAGCAGAGAAGGAAATTATTGTCCTAATTTTTCTGTCCCACAGTCTGAGAGTTCCAATCCCTACAGCCTTTTCGGAAGTCTTTTCCTGCCTCATGATGGAGAAATATGGGTATCTTAAACAGTTCTCTGGGTCAGGATTCCTCTAAAGGATATTGTTTTAAAATGAAACCATTATCTTAAAAGCGAAAGATGGAGTTAAGGACAACTCCAAGAGCCTAACAAATTCTTCCCAATTATATAATAAACACACATCCAGAGCAGCCTAGTTATCAGATGGACAGAAGTGAAACCCACAGTGACAAATCTTTTATTTGAATCTTACTTGTCCTGTCTAACAAATCACTATACCAAAAATGACCTTACTTGGAGCAGAGTGGAGCTAAAATAAAGCAAGGTATGTCATTCCAGTTTCAGGCAGACTAAAAAGTAGCTAATAATTTCACAAACTCTTAAGAGCATTGTCCTGCTGTTAGATAGTAACTGAAAGATAGTACCTTAAGTATTCATCTTTTAGCATCACCATCTGCCTAGAATCAGATGCAAAGATGAAGCTAATGCCTGCTTTTGCTGCACCATAAAATAAATACCACATTCACAGAGAAGTCGCGTGAAGCTTCATTTGACCAAGTATTTTATCCCATACATGGAAACCTACATTGAAACATGCACTCCTGTCATTAGCACAGTTTTATCTTATATTGATGCAGACAGCATGGTTGCTGGAGATAAGACTGGCTCCATGTGTGATTCAAGCCATAAATACTCTAGTGTACAGCATATGGTGATGACGTGACTGCAAGCTGAAGAGTGAAGATTTGGACTATGGTTTTCCTGGTGCTGCAGATTACAGGATCCTTTAAATGCAGAGTGTTCCCTGTTGATAGGCTTTAACTTCTCCCAAACTGCTAGAATTCTCAATCTGTACCAGCTGTGGGTCAAAGGCAAATACAGACTTTACGGTTATACATAGTTCCACTTGAAACTTCTGTTCAGCAGTGACACACAATCCAATGTGTACTTTTTTCCAATTAATTATAAATTTCTGTAGTTTTAGCTTCATAAAGGTGATGTTTATAAATAACCTGCTTTAAAGAGGGTCATTGGATAAGCCCCCAAGGTTAGTTTTTTCCATGATCTTAAGATACCTGAGCCACAGCTGAAGATTCCTAAGATTAGATTGCTCTTGTTTCTTCCTGCTTTCCCTGTTTTCTTAAACTATTCAGAAATCTAGAGCAAGCTTATCACCAGCTGGTAAACAGTGTTGTAAGTTTAGATTCTAAGGAAGGGACTACACTACCATTTATTGCCGAAAAAAAGATTTCTTACCTGAGCAATAGTTACAGATACTGAAGAGGCACTTTTTTAAGCTATTTGAACATAAAATTCTATTCAAGAAACCATGAGCTTAGAATTTAATTATGCATTATTTTTTGCTACATCCTGGCTGGTAATGGGATCACACTTCTCTGCCTGTCATCTTTGTTGAGTTGAACCAAACTGAAGCTCTTTCCTCGTGTACTTCACAGGAACAAAGGGTCAACTCCACTAACCAAAAGAAATCAAAAGTCCATGATACATGTAAAGCTAACATTCCAAATCCAAAGCTCTGTATTTCAGGCTTATTTCTTATGTATTTACTCCAGCCTCAGCGGGGTTCCCAGTGCTGTTTTGTGGTCCATTTACTGGACCATTTAGATGACATTCATTTACCAAGGTCCATTCTTACTCAGCTTCTTTTCCCATTTCTTTTTCCTCCAGCTCTTAATAAAGCCAATTAATGCAACAAACAGCCTAACTTGTGAGTCACTGAAAAAGATCAAAGCTACCAAGTGTGACTTCCTTTAACTGTTTTCCTCCCCTCACCAGCAAATTAATCTATATCATTATCAATTCTTACCTCCTTTTTTCTTGTTTTAGAGGAAAAGATGTTCCTATTCCTCTTTAATTGTATTATGAAATATAGGAAAGCACAGATAATTGAATGTAATCAAATATTATCTACCAGATTTAATAAACGATACCATTTTTCCATTTTCCACGTTTGCTTCAAATCTTTTTATTTTTAAGAAACAAATGTAACAAATAGATAATGCGTTTGTGTTTCTCTCTAACACCATTTCTCTCTGTCCCTTAGAGATAACTCCTCTTCTAAATGTTAGGATTTAGCACATGCTAACACTCCTAACATGTTCTCATCTATATTTTATACTTTTCCAACATAGGTTCATATTCATAAACAATATATACAACTATTTTGCATTTGTTTAATACTATAAGATTCTGTAACTTTTTTCTTTTCACTCAACGTTGTGTCTTTGAGATTTTTCTATAGATGTAAGTTGGTGATTTTCAACTCTAGCTATACATTAGATTATCTGCAGAGTTTTTTTTTTAAATACACACACATTCCTGAGCCTTATTCCCAGAGATTATGAGTCATTGTTCTGGAGTAGAACCTAGACTTCATTTTTAAAATAGATTTTATTTCTTAGACCAATTTTAGGTTTACATAAAAATTGAACACAAAGTACAGAGTTCCCACATACTCACTCCCCCACCACAGTTTCCCTATTATTAACATCTTGTACTGATGTGATACATGTTACAATTGAGGAACCAATAGTAGTACATTTTTATTAGCTGTAGTCCATCCTTTACGTTAGGGTCCACTCTGTGTTATACAGCTCTATAGATTTTGCCAAATGCATAATGTCACGTATCCACCATTAAGTATCATACAGCATAGTTTCATTGCACTAAAATTCCTTTATCCTCCACCTATTCATTCCTCTCCTCTTAGCCTCCTCAACCCCTGGCAACCACTGATCTTTTTACTGTTTCTATACTTTAGTCTTTCCCAGAATGTCATATAGTTGGAATCACACAACATGTAGAATGTTCAGACTGGCTTTATTCACTTAGCAATATGCATTTAAGGTTCCTGCGTGTCTTTTTTGGCTTGACATCACATTTCTTTTTATTGCTGAATAGTATTTCACTATATAGGTTCACTACATTTTATTTGGCCATTCATCTATTAAAGGACATCTTGGTTGCTTCCAATTTTGGCAATTATTAATAAAGCTTCTATAAACACTAAGATACCAGTTTTTATGTGAACATAATTTTCAACTCATTTGAGTAAATCCCTTAGTAGTGCAGTTACTAGATTGTATGGTAAGACTATGTTTAGCCTGTAAGGCACTGCCAAATGATTTTCCAGAGTGGCTGTGCCATTTTGCATTCCCACCAGCAATGACTGAGCACTAGTATTTTTGAGAAGCTCCCCAGGTAATTTTAATGAGCAGCCCAGCTGGTTGAGAAACCACTATTCCTTTCTTCTCCTTTTTGAAAAAAAATCACTATTGATGGCAGTATAGAAAGCATGGTAGTTAAGAGATGAGACTCCAAAGCAGACTGATTTCAAACCTTGTCTCTCTTACTTCCTGACTGTATGACCTTAAGCAAGTTGCTTAACTTTATTTTTTTATTTTTTTGGAGACAAGGTCTTACTCTGTCACCCAGGCTGGGAGTATAGTGGCACAATCACAGCTCACTGCAGCCTTGAACTCCTGGGCTCAAGCAGTCTTCCAACCTCAGCCTCCAAAGTAGCTAGGACTACAGGCAAACACCAGTATGCCTGGCTAATTCTTTTTATTTTTTGTAGAGATGGGGGTCTCACCATGTTGCCCAGGCTAGTCTTGAACTGCTAGACTCATGCAGTCCTCCCTCCTTGGCCTCCCAAAGTGCTGGGATTACCACCACTAATCTAATCTTTAAAATGGGAATAATATTAGAACTTACATGCTAGTTGTGAGGATTTAATTCATTAACATATAATGCTCAGAAGAGGGGCTAAGAACTCTAAGAGCTATACACATACATATATTTGGGGTTAAGAGTCACCAAAATGTAGGTGACTCTTACCTACATTTAATAGTTACATATATAAATGTTATTTATATTAACAATTATAGTAGAAGCCCCTTTATATCTCTCCCTTAACCTCATTCTCCTCCCTCCCCAGAGATAACCCTTATCCTAAAGTTGGCATACATATGTCAACAGAAAGATAACTATTACAGGTCATAGACACAATTTTACTTTAAATTTAATAGTTGGAAAAAAGCATATAATGCTTAGTTGAATTCATAAGAGTAACGTCTTAGGAGTAGAGGAAATTGTCTGAGATTAAAAAGGACAATTTTAGAGAAGAGGGCCAAGGATGGAAAATGGTATGTAATTAAAGGTAAAGGGAGAAAGCAGCAATCAGCTGTTTTGTCTATTTTCGTCTACTGTAGTTGCTACTTTTTCAGCTAAGAATTCAGAAGTGAGGTTCTGAATCAGGTGCCAATTACTTTTCCTTTTCTTTAGTTGGTATAATGGAAGGAACATGAACTTTAGAGTAAAAACAGATTTGGCCTCTAATTCCAGCTCCAGTAGTTGTGTGGTTTTAAGCAAATTACTCAACCTTCTCTAGATTGTTTCCTCCTATATAAAAATAGTGATAAATTCTACCTCCTAGAGCTGTTGTGGGGATTGGATTTCATTAGAGAAGCTAAATATGGAAAGCCCTAGCGCAGAACCTGACACACTGTAGATCTGAATAACTGTCAGGTTTCCTGCCTTTTTTTCCTTCAATCATGCTATTTAAGACATGTCTTCCATTGCTGAAAGTTTCCTCTGTTAGGCTATGGGTATTTCTTAATGCTGATTTTTCTCTCTGAATTGGTTAATATAGTTTATTGTTGCTCAAAAGGTCTTGAGGCCCACACGTATTATAAATTAGGAGACTGAGGCCCAAATAGAGAGTCAGAACTAAGTTTCCTGGTCTTCCAAGATCTACAGTGGAGGTACACTCAAGAACCTAACTTGTCTGGACTCCAACCCTGAGTAACATTTAGAATTCTTCCTAAAAGATCTGGAACTATTCTATTTCATGTCAAAACAATAATCAGAACTACTTAGTGATGTGTCTCCTTTAGTTCTGTTTACATGTAAACTGCTTAGCCAAATGAGAGTTTGTAATTGATATCCCTGTTATTTGCACAAATTAAAAGAGCCTCTGAAGTGATAATGAGCAATCAGAAGCTGCCCTTACCCACCTTTCCTACTGTTTTCTGTTTACCCAGCTCTGGGTGCCTACGTGGTACAATAGTAGGCAGATTCAAGGCCAGAGAGAATATGGATCGTGTAGAAATTAGGTGGCCATTTTTAAATAATCAAGGAGGATGAAAAGGGAAATCATCTTGTGGCATCAGGGTTAAACTGTATTCCGTTTCAGCCTCCCAGCATGGGATTGTGTTTCTGGGCTCCCAAAGGTCTATTCTGCTAGGATTTGGCCCAGCTTTTTTGGCTCATGCTCTTGTCCATCATTTATAATTAGGATAGAATGGAACGAGAGGATGCATAGAAATAATTAGTACCATCCTTCCTCGTTTTATCAAGCTGTGGATTATATATTGAGATTTATCAGCCACTTTGATAAAGCCATGTCAAAATGTTACAAAATATATCAACTTATTGAAAGGCATATTCTATAGATATATATATGCATAGGTGTATAAAGATACATATACATGGATGATTATTAAAAGTTATAATAGTGAGGGAGAAAAAAGCCTGGAACTACCTCATATGAAAGTGTTTTAAAGCCAGTAACAGTATATGTACCTTATGTGAATCCCAATTCAAACGGAAAAAATTTTAGTTCCTTTTTTGAGCAAATCACAACAATTTGAACACTCTTGGGATATTTCATATTATAGAATCCTTCTTAGTTTTAGATATGTTTTAAAGAGTTCATATCTGTTTAGAGGCTCTTACTAAAATAATTAAATATTAACTGATAAAATACCTGGGATTTTTCAAAATAATCCCATAAAGGGGAGGGGGATATGCACAGGAGTGTAAATAATACAAGGTTGGTCATGAGTCGAAAATTATTGAAGCGAGGTGATGGGTACATGAGAGCTTTATTATACTATTCCTCTCTACTTTTGTAAGTAGGTTTGAAATTTTCTTAATAAAAAATGTTTAATAAATTTTATATAGTTTATATGCACTTGTATTTTCCATATATATATATATATATATATATAAAAATGTCTTAAGTAATAAACACTAATATATTAATAGGAGCTACCTCTTAGGATTGAGATGGGTGGTTGAAGCTACTTTTATATTTAATACAATATTACTTTATTTGATTTTTATAACAAATTTGTATTATTTTTATAATTTTAAAACTTAAATGTAGAAGTCTTTTTTCCTTCTGTTTTTTGGTTGTTGTTTTTCGTTGTTTTTTTTCTTTGAGACAAGGCCTCGCTGTGTTGCCCAGGCTGCAGTGCAGTATCACAGTCACTGCTCACCACAGCCTCAACCTCCCACGCTCAAGCAATCCTCCCACCTCAGCCTCCCAAGTAGCTAGGACCACAGGCATGCACCAGCATACCTGACTAATATTTTAATTTTTTGTAGAGATGTAGTCTCCCTACACTACCCTGGTCTTGAGTTCCTGGGCCCAAGCAACCGTCCCACCACTACCTCCCAAAGTGCTGGGATTACAGACCTGTACCACTGCACCTGGATGAAAATAAAATTTTTAATAGGAAAGTTTAATGATTTAATTTTTGGTTGCATCAAAATATCCCCATAGGGAAAAAAAAAAGTGCCTGTGTCAGAAAAGCCTTTTAAAAATGTTCATGTGTCTAGCCTTCCCACAGCATTATTCACCTTTCAGCTTTTCCTCTAGTGTAAGAATTCCCTCTACAGGAAGTTTTTTCCTAACCCACTTTAAAGACCCTGAACCTTCTATGGGAAGGCCTTGACCAGCATGACTAGAGGTCTTGTTAGATGAATTTATAACCCGTAAGTAACTTACACATTCCTCCTTTGTAGATGCCCCTTCCCTAGTCTGCCAGATAAACACGCCTTGCTGATTTTGGATACATGTAGGTATTTTAGGCAAGAACATTCCGCATTTCAAGGACAAAGAAAGCAGAAGTAGCTTAGGTTTTTAAAAGAAATACCTCCCTATATCTCTTATTACAACCCAGATTTCATTGTTAATATCTTCCTGCCCTCAGGATTTCCTTCTTTAACTGATTTGATTCAGATATTAGCAGAAGAGTAAGATGATTGTCAGAGAGTGTCCAACAATTAGAAGATCTGAAGAACAAATTATTCTGATTTCCTTCTGGAGAAGCCCATGTGAAATGGACAAACTTTAGTACATGTCGTGGGACCTGTGCCAGTGATACTAGGAGAAAATTTGTTGTGGATGGCAATCAAGCCTGTGTTGCTGTTTTTTTCCTGAGGATAAACATTTTGGGGTATATTAGTTAGGGTGAAGAACACTAGCTGCTATGACAATCTGCAGAATCTCAATGACTTAACAAAGACTTCTTTCTCCTTACATCGCAGAACAGTGCAGATCTCTGGGCAGGCTCCTTCCATGTAGTAGTTTTAAAAATCACCTTGGGCTGGCCAGGCGTGGTGGCTCACTCCTGTAATCCCAGCACTTTGGGAGGCAGAGGCAGAGGCAGGTGGATCACCTGAGGTTGGGAGTTTGAGACCAGCCTGACCAACATGAAGAAATCCTGTGTCTATAAAAAAAATTAATAAATAAATAAAATCACCTTGGGCCTAAGAATTCTCCATTGGATCTTCTACATCTGGCCTGCAATCAAAAGGAACAATAGAAAGTGTGGAGAAATACGCAGGAAGTTTTGGAGCCAAGCCTGGACATGACATAGTACTTAGGCCCTAATTTTATTCACCAGAATTCAGTCACATGGCCTCCCTAACTGTGAAGCAGGCTGGGAAATAGGGTTTTTCCAAATGTTCAGGAAGAAAATGAAATGGAAATCAGTGATCACATTGCATTATTTCTGCCACAGTGTGTAATTTAGTAACTTGAATTTAAGAGATTTATTGAAGAATGCTAATAAAAAAGATATGGAAAAATAAATTCTATCCAGATGTAACAGAAAAGAGAAGTGTTAAGTAGACGCGTTGCTAAGGATTGCAGAGATAGAGATCATTTAAGTCAGCTTGTTCCTGCAGGACTGACCTTTGTCCCCCAGCCTAGACTTTGCTTGGCATGAACGTTGTTAGGGTGAGACTCTACTCTCATTCATTAGTACCGAAAACAAAGAGGCCACTAATTTACCACTGATACTAATTTTTTTTTTTTTTTTTTTGCTGGGCTAATAATTTAATTGTCTGTATTTCTTATTCAGGGTTTGAGTAAAAAAGTTGGTGTATCATCCTCCATCCTCCAAGGTCTCTGGATCTCCTATAGCACAGAAGGTCTTTCCATGGCACTAGCATCTTTACGAAATCTTTATACTCCAAATATAAAGGTACGTGTATAAAGAAATTATAAATATGATGAAGAATTAACTGTGAAAAAATAAAACTAGAAGGACAGTAAGTAGCTATGTAGTTGATTTTGGACTTGCCTTAGACTCTCTCTTACTTATTATTAGCCTTTTATTGATAATATATTTTAAAGTGTTAAATTTTATTCTATAAATTAGAGACTAGCTCCATTGTCCTCTTACCTTCTATAAGCTGACTCTGACATATGGGATCAGCTCCTGCTGGTTCCAGAGAGTAAACTGATCTCAGGTAGCCTTGGTCTTGGTAGGAGCTTTTCTGACCAAGAGCTCACTTCATAGAGACTGTGTTCAGCACTGCATTATGGGAGGCAGTTGCTCTAGCTACTATACTGTGTATGTAAAGGAGATATTTTACATTATCTACCAAAGGAAAAGAAAAAGGAACAAATGAGATTATAAAATAAAGCAATTACTAAATGCTACTAGACACTGTTGTAGAATCTTAGATGTTTTAATAAAAGATGACTGGAAGGATGTGACTCCTGTTTGTCTGATTATTACTTCTGTTTATTTATTTCTAGGTCAGCCGACTGCTGATTTTGGGAGGTGCCAATATTAATTACCGAACAGAGGTTTTAAATAATGCTCCAATTCTATGTGTTCAGTCCCATCTTGGTTACACAGAAATGGTAGCCCTGCTACTGGAGTTTGGGGCCAACGTGGATGCCTCTTCTGAAAGTGGCCTGACTCCGCTGGGATATGCTGCAGCAGCAGGGTACCTGAGCATTGTGGTGCTACTGTGCAAGAAACGGGCCAAGGTACTCTGCTTTTCTTCCCTTTTTATTTCTTTTCGGTGCATAGTCTTTCCTATCTCCATTGTTATCTCATGAGTCTGGGGAGAGTATATCCAACCTTGATGGAGAGCGGATAGAGAGAATGCTGGCTCTGCATATGTGCAAGGCCACTGCCATCCATCCTGCAGGAGCACACAGTTCTAAAACCTTTAAGAGGTACTTGAGAAACTGCATTTATCAGTAACCACAAGAAGTTCCTACCTAACAACCCAGAAATGTTCTTCTGAGCTCAGAAGAAGCCTCTTTTTAACAAAGAGAGGAAGGAGAAGTGAGGCAGTAAGGAGACTGCAATGGCAAATCTGGACTGAATGACACCTGCAGACTGTGTAGGGAGGAAAACTTAGCTATGGAGATGAGAACAGGACCAGACACCTTCATCCTGTCCTGGAAGACCACCACTCTAGAGATACGGGGAGGAGATGATTCTCCCTGTTTATACTCAGACTGACCAAGGGCACCTCAAAGTGCTCCTGTTAGTGCTGTTCAGTTCTCTGAAAACATTTCCAAAATATGTTTGCTTTATGTATAAAAAGAACTCGATTTCACAATATTAGTGAAAAGAAAAATGCTGGTCTCACAAATGTAGGCCCCTGAGAAAAAAGTTTTGGCCTCATAGTATTTGTTTCAGTCCTGAAAACAAACTGAGGATGTTAGTGGTTTCACAGTGAAATATAAGTCATACGTATGACTTCATTCTGAGGTGTCCAGTGCTGTTACCAGGGAATAAAGTGGGACTCCTCCTACGCCTTTGGGAACTGAGACGTAGGCCTCTCAGTGACATCCTGGAGCCTTAGAAGTTTACCGTAGCACAGTGATTGTGCACCTGTAACATCCCATTCATTTGAATGGACCCCTCTAGAAACAATAATAACCAGGCCTCATTACTATTTTCGTTTTAGAGACAAAGTCTTGCTCTGTTGCCTAGGCCAGAGTGCAGTGGCATGATCATAGCTCACTGCAGTCTTCAGCCTCCCTAGTGGCCAGGAGTGTAGGTACACTCCACCACACTCAGCTGTATTTTTTTCCTATTTTGTAGAGACACGATCTTGCTCTCTTGCGCCGAGGTTTGCTAAAACTCCTTGGCTCAAGAGATCCTCCCACTGTAGCCTCCCAAAGTGCTAGGATTACAGGCGTGAACCATGGTATCTGGCCCTTCTTACTATTGCTGTCACTTCATATTCGGATCTCAGCTGGGTCTTCCCTTCTGCTCAGCCCTTAAACTGCCAAGCCATCCTTTTCTTCATCTTTCATTGTTTTCCCCAGAGCAGATATGTAAATCAGATGTACTTCTTTCAAGATCCTATCATGCTTCTTGTGCTCTTCATCACTGTGACCAAGCTCATCTTGAGGTGCCTGTATCTCAAAATTCTATCAGTTCTCACCTCCACTCACCTCTGCTTTGCCTTAGAGAAGGAAGTACTTACCTTCCTTTCCAAAGCAATTGTCTCCACCTCTACACTCTCACCCCACTGTGTTGCTCATTCTCTCACATGCTATTTCATTCTTTTTCTAAATTCACATTACCTTTTTTCTCAGTTTCTACAAACTTATGAATGTAGAAACCTACCTAACCTAAAAAAGAAATTTTCTTCTCCCTTGCTAACCAGAAGCAGCATCCCATCTCTTCCCTTTCACATCTACCAAACCTGTCCTAAGAGTCCTCTATAATGGCTACATTCACCTCCTTATTACTCCTTAACCACTTGCATTCTGACTTCCGTGAATGAGAAAGAAGGCAGGTCATTAAAATGGTAAGCTTTAGGATCAAACACAACCAGGTCAAATCCTGTGTCCATACTTAATTTATACGAGGGCTTGAACAAGTCACTTAACCTCTCTCAATCTCACTTTTCATCTATTAAAAGGGTATTAGATGAGTCAGTGTAAGGATTAAAAGAGATAAAGCCTTTTTTAGTCTCTTTTAATCTTACACAGTGCCTAATAAATAGTATCCATAAAAAAGAAAATAGCCCAACCTCCCTATATTCTACCAAGCTACTCTTGAAAGTCACTAATGACTGCCAGTCACCAAATAAAGCAGCTTTGTCTCATTCCTCACCTCTCGGAGCCCCTTCATAGTATTGGCAATAGTAAAAAAAAAAAAAAAATTTTCTTTTTTTTTTTTTGAGACAGCCTGGCTCTGTGGTCCAGACTGGAGTGCAGTGGCACATTCTCAGCTCACTGCAGCCTCCTCATCCCAGGTTCAAGCAATTCTCCTGCCTTAGCCTCCCAAGTAGGTGGGATTTACAGGCGCCCACCACCACACCCTGCTAATTTTTGTATTTTTAGTAGAGATAGGGCTTCACCATGTTGGTCAGGCTGGTCTTGAACTCCTGACCTCAGGTGATCTGCCCGCCTCAGCCTCCCAAAGTGCTGGAATTACAGGTGTGAGCCACCGCACCTGGCCAATAGTAAACTTTTAATGTCATTCCCCACTTCTCTGGCTGCTCCTCTCTTCTTCTAATAGAACTGTTCACTAAGATTTTGTTCCTGGTCTTCCATCCTCATACTCTGCCGTGGCTTCAGGATTAAAGTCATAGGCTTTGGCATCAAACCCGATTTGGTTCTAGTTCTCCTGACTACATTTTGGTGACTCTTCACCCTCAAATTGCTAATTCCTGAAAATGTTTTTGAGCTCTAGTTTCACATTTGTAACTGCTTCCTTGGCAGACATGCCCAGATCCCTGACTAGTTCTTCAGATCCAGCTTTCTAAAATCACTCATCATCTTTACTCTCCTCTTTCTGGCTTTTCAAAATCTGCTAATTAGCCTCCTTTTTTCTCAGAACTAGGGAATCATTGACATTTTTCTCTCATTTGCCCTTCCAAATTCATTTAGTAGCCAACCCTTTTCAATGTTATCCTCAAAATAGCTTGAGAAGCTATTCATTTATCTCTACCCCAACTGCCACCATCCTCCTGAATTATTCTTGGAGTCTTCTTGTGTAACAAACCCCTTTTTCACATTCTCATCTCATCTGTTACACACCATGCCCTTAGCTTTTGTAAACCTTTTATTTTGAAATACTTTTAGACCCAAAGATATTGCAAAAATAGTGCAGAGACCCAACACAAAGAAATTATACATGTTTGAGGTGATAAGCATGCTAATTACCCTAATTTGATCATTACACATTGCATATACATTGCATATATGTATCAAAATATCACACTGTACCCCATAAATATGTATAATTATTACATGTCAACTAAAGAGCAAAAAGATAGTTCTCTTGTAGGCAAAAAAAAAAAAAAAATGTATAGCGTTTCTATATATCTTTTACTCAGTTTCTCCTAATGTTAACAGCCTATGTAATCGTAGTTTAATTATCAAAACCAGGAAATTAATTTGGTGATAATATTATTAACTAATCCACAGACCTTACTGAAATTTGTCCAACTGTCCCACTGATATCCTTTTTGCATTACAGTATCCAAGTCAGGATCCCACATTACATGCAGTGTTGTGTCTCCTTAGTCTGCTCCAGTCTGTGAGGGGTTCTCAGTCTTTCTTCATCTTTTATGAGCTTGACAGTTTTAAAGAATATCAACCAGTTTTTCTGTAGAATGTTTTTCGATTTTAGTTTATGATTTTCTCATGATGAGATTGAGTGTTTATATTTTTGGCAAGAATACCACATAAGCAATGCTGTACCCTTATGAAAATGCAGCACTTGAGATATCTGCTATTGATATGTCTTATTACAGGTGGTGTCAACCTCAATCACTTGGCTAAGGTAGTGTCTTCCAGGTTTCTCAACTCTGAAGTTACTGTTTTTCCTTTTGTAATTAAGAAATATCTTTTAGGGATATGCTTTGAGACTAGGAAGATAGACATCCTAGTATTCATCATACTTTTGTCCACTAATATTAGGATCCATCAGTGATTCTTGCTGCAGTAATGATTATCTTTTATTTTATTTTATTGAGAGGAGTTTCACTCTTGTTGCCCAGGCTGGTATGCAATGTCGCGATCTCGGCTCACTGCAACCTCCACCTCCCAGGTTCAAGCGACTCTCCTGCTTCACCCTCCAGAGTAGTTGGAATTACAGGCATCCACCACCATATCCAGCTGATTTTTGTATTTTTTAGTAGAGATGGGGTTTCACCATGTTGGCCAGGCTGGTCTCAAACTCCTGATGTCAGGCGATCCGGATACACACCTCAGTATCCCAAAGTGCTGAGATTACAGGCATGAGCCAACACACGCAGCCACTGCAATAATTATTGCTTTGACGTTTGCCTTACAGTGATTTTCTATTTCTATCATTCCCTCAACATTTGCTAATTGACATTTTACTGTAAGGAAAAGCAATCCCTTCTCCCCCATGTATTTATTCAAATATTTATTTATATTACTGTGAAGTCGTGGATATTTATTTTATTCTATAGCCTGAAATCCATTACCATTATTATTCATTTCATTGTTCACACTGCCCCAGACGTTTTGACCATTAGGAACTCCTTCAAATTGATTCCTGTGTCCTTTCAACTCCCCTCTATGATTTTTTGAGCACTTTCTGACTTTCTGACACCACAAGATGTTCTAATCTCATCTGTTATCCCAGTCCTGGAATCAACCATTTCTCCAAGGAGCCATGGTTTTTTTATCCATTTCCTTAGTTTTTGAAAATACAGTTCTGAACATGAAAACACTCAATGACTCCACTACCTACTGGTTAAAATTCAGACCACTTAGCCTGGAATTCAAAAAAATATCCACGCTCTGTCCCAAGAGACCTTTTCAACCTTAGCGTTTAAACTTCCCTTTCATGTGTCCTACCCTTACAAAAACTAGAATACACGAATCATTTTCCATCTCAGCCAGTCAAGATATACCTTTCTATCTGAATCTGTTTCTGATTCTAGCCAGGAATTAATTTTTCCTTCCTCTGAAATGTTATTTCATTTTGACTTTTCTTTAAATTTACTGTATACTCCTTTGCTGGGCAGGCTCTTGTCACATTGGTCACAGCCCCCCTACCTTGTTGGAGAGTCCTTGAGAGCAAAACCTATATATTACTGTCTTATTCACCTAAATGGTAATTTGCACATACTCTGTATTCAGTAAATATTCACTATGTGGATGGCTGGGTGGAACTGAAGTCAGCGGGAAAGCCAGAAACAGAACTTAACGTTTTCAACTGATCTAACTACCACATACCACAGGACAAGTACCACCTGCCTACCAGAAAAGGCTACTCATCTCATGAAAGGCTAGTCATCTACTGAAATGAAGGCCTTTCTGGTAAATCGATCTTGATCAGGGTCTTCTTTCAGCCTAAACTTGTAACCAACACTGAAATTATAAAGACTGCTATTGATGCTTAGTCTAGCAATAAGCCAAAAGTGCCTCTAGACATTTGGGGCAGATCTTTAAGATTCTTCCTTCCTGCTGGAAGAGAGAAGCAGATTTTGCCAAAGCTTGGGGGTCAGATAACTCATATTGAGATGTTTTGCTTCGTTGGAAGAACAAAAAATTGTAGCTTCATAATGTTTTTCTTCCCTTTGTTGATTTCAAAGATAATTTTTTTTATGCCAGCGAGCTACAAGTTTCTCAAATCTTGGTCTAAAAAGAACTATTTGAGGAGACAAAGAAGGATTTACCTCAGGAAGACAAAGCTCAAGCTGAGAGTTTTGGTTTTTGTTTTTCTTTGAATGTGAAAATGAAAGTCTTATCTTTTTTGAGGAAAAGAAGTTCTTCCCAGAGGGACATTTAGTATAGTTGTATGTAGCTCAGTAATGATCTAGGCTGAGCAGAGTCTCCTAAATTTGCTCAGAGAGTGGTTCCAGTGGTGGAAAGGATGATTCTTAGTAGTCTACACTTGTGCAATGGGTGGATGTGTCTAGATTGTGAGTTCAGCCACAAGTCTGTGTTCACACAGATTTCCTGTCCTCTCCTCCTAGGTGGATCATTTGGATAAGAACGGGCAATGTGCTTTGGTTCATGCTGCACTCCGAGGTCATCTGGAAGTTGTCAAGTTTTTGATTCAGTGTGACTGGACAATGGCCGGCCAGCAGCAAGGAGTGTTTAAGAAGAGCCATGCCATCCAACAGGCCCTCATTGCTGCAGCCAGCATGGGTTACACTGAGGTAAGAAGTAGGCAATAGGATTGTTTCTCCAAGCTATGTATTGAAGGACCTAGGAAACCAAGAGAAAAGACTGCATGAAGACAAAATCGCCAGCCAAATTAATGTAAATTCGTGATCGATGCTCTGAGTAATGAGATTAAACTCCAGGAACACTTGACTCAAATTCCAAAGTCCCTCAAACTATAGGCATAGAAATGTGCGAGTTGGAAAGGACCATGGAAACGATCTGATTCTTCTCCATGTTTTCCTCCCTGTTTAACAGACAGTGGCACCAAGGCTCAAGGTGATGAATTACTGAGGTGTAGTCACATGGTTAGATAAATGCGGCATAGGAAGAGCATAACACTTGGAGTCTCAGAAGGACCAGATTTGAATCCCAGCCTCGCTACTCATTAACTCTAGACCTTGAACAATTTACCTAATCTCTTAGAAGCTTAGTTTCCCATCAGTGTAAAATGAAGTTAATAAAGTCCTTTATACAAGGCTGTTATAAGGGATGCTTGGTAAAGTGTTAAACGTTATATAGTTTATTAATGATAGTAACAATAATAGTGGCAAATGTATGGAATTGGTAGTGTGCTAGGAAATGTGTAACAACCAATCCTGAAGAAGGGTGTGTGGTGGAACAGGGGTGTGTGATTGTGTGTGTGTACATTTGTTTATTATAAATTTTACTGATAGAATGTGTTTCCATGGAATACTGCACAGCCATAAAAAGAACAAAATCATGTCCTTTGCAGCAACATGAAGGCAGCTGGAGGGCACTATCCTAAGTGAATTAATACAGGAACAGGAAACTAAACACCACATCTTCTCACTTATAAGTGAGAGCTAAACAATGAGTACTCACGGACATAAAGAAGCAACAGTAGACACTGGGGACTACCTGGAGGGGAGAAGAAGGGGAAAGGATTGAAAAACTGTTCAGTATCATGCCCACTACCTGGTTGATAGAATCATTCATGTCCCAAATCTCAGCATCATGCAATACACCCATGTAACAAACCTGTACGTTCACTGCCCTTGAATCTACAATAAAAGTTGAAATTATTTTTTAAAAAAAGAGGCCGAGTGCGGTGGCTCATGCCTATAATCTCAGCACTTTGAGAGGCCAAGGTGGGCAGATCACCTGAAGTCAGGAGTTCAAGACCAGCCTGGCCAACAAGGTGAAACCCTGTCTCTATTAGAAATACAAAAATTAGCCAGGCATGGTGGTGGACACCTGTAATCCCAGCTACTTGGCAGGCTGAGACAGGAGAATTGCCTGAACCTAGGAGGTGGAGGTTGCAGTGAGCCAAGATTGCACCAGTGCACTCCAGCCTGGGCGACAAGAGCAAAACTCTGTTTCAAAAAACAAACAAGAAAAGAGTATGTTGCACACAACTCACAAATAATAATGAAATATACAGTACTCTTAATTGAATGCTTTTGTTGATTTTTGCCAAATTTGTAGCTAACCTACGGTTGCAACTTATAACCACAGTTTGACAAATGGAGCTGCATCCTACTTTGCTCTTTTCTCAATAACTGTATTACCATTAAATCTGATATGTGATCTGTTAAACTACTTCTTAGCCGCATACAAACTATATTAAACTGAAACCACTTTCAGCTTTAGTACTAAATGAAGCCCTGATTTATAATGTTTGCCAGTTTCAAGGGTGTAAATACTCCCATCATAGCCAATTTCAGTCTACAAGTGTGACATCACTGAAACAAAGGCAGGAGGAGATGCACAGTAGCACGTCGTTATATAATATTCCCACCATGCAGACATGCACAATCAATATAAATAACCCCAACAGCATACATAGATAATAGTAAGATATAGTCAAGTAATAGGAAGTTGTGAAATTTGAGTATTCTTTAACCTTTGTTTTTATGTTAATTTATTCAGTTGCTGTTTGGTTTCTAATAAACAACTGGCTTTCAGCATTTCTGAGAATTTAACAGTCAGCTTTCATGGGCCAGTGCAAGCATGGGATAATCAGTAAAAGAGCTACCGTATCAACTGAGCTGACATGTCACCAAGGGAGTGTTAAGTAATATTAAAATTTGTATCATCTATGGGACGTTTTTTAACCCTGTGCAGTCAAATTCCCGGAAACAGAACTGTCACTTTTCATTGTGTTTAGAGATCATTCTCCCTTTACTAGTTCCAGAACAGTCGTTATACATCTGAGAGGAAAAAGGAAGTTAAACACTTTACTCTGAGGAAATACAGGGCCAGGTGCAGTGGCTCACACCTGTAATCCTAGCATGTTGAGAGACTGAGGCAGGAGAACCGCTTGGGGCCAGGAATTCAAGACCAGCCTGGGCAGCATAGTAAGACCCCATCTCTACCCCCAAAAAAATTTTTTTTAATTAGCCAGGTGTGATGGTGCATGCCTATAGTCCCAGCTAATCTGGAGGCTGAATAGCAAAGATTGCTTGAGCCTGGGAGGTCAAGACTGCAGTGAGCCATGATCACACTACTGCACTCCAGCCTGGGTGACCAAACAAGACTGTCTCAAAAAAAAAAAAAGAAAGAAAAACAGGCCCTCAGTTTCCTCTTATTTTCTATGGCCTTTTTATAGGGAGGATGAAGATTGCTTCTTTAACTTAAATATGAAGACTATGTAACTTTTTTAAAAATGTCATGCTAGATAAGTGAATTCTATTCTAGAGACATGAAAACTGTACCTGATAGGACAAATGCTCATCATGGAAGCTCTGGGTTTCTTTACTAGGACAGTCAGTTCTGATTCTTCTTGTGTGCAAGAGATTTAGTGATACTTGGATCATCCAAACCTCACAGGCTAGTGTCAGTAGCGTAGTTTTCCACCTGAAGTTTGAACTGACACAACTTCTTGTTTCAGATTGTCTCCTACCTACTTGATCTTCCAGAAAAAGATGAAGAGGAAGTAGAGCGAGCACAGATCAACAGCTTTGACAGTCTCTGGGGAGAGACAGGTACCTCTCATGGACGTTGCTCTCAAGAATGTGTTATGTTTGTGTGGACTCCCGTATCTCCAACCGTTATTTTTTTCCCTAGTATACGTTTGGCAATCTTCTGTCTTAGGCTTTTGTATTGGAGACTGATTCAGCCAAACTAAACAGTCAAGCAATTTTCCTCTTTCAACTCTCTTTCCCTGTGGATTCTCTATACTCTTTGCACCGGAGTCTTCTTTCAAACAAAACTTTTTCCCTCTCTTGTTTCCAAATATTTTTAAAATATTGAAAGTTACCTTACAATGCCCAAACCGGAGCAGAAAATAATTATAGCCTTTCTCCTTTCTATGTGATCCTTGTAGTAGTTAGGAGTAAGTATTTCTCCCATCAAAATAACTTTTTCCCCTTGCATTTGTTAACCACGATGTTAAATTTTTACCCACACCTCTGATTTAACCAAATGTTACCGTGGCAGAGTGGTGTCTGACACAATTAATCTAATACGTTATCAGTAAAGTTGCTATCTGGATGCACAATGAAGGCCCAGCCTCATGCAGTTCCTGTTGGTCTGTAGCAAAGCAGTTTGGTACTTAGGACGCACGCAGAAGCCTCTTTCTTGTGGCCTTTGCAGGAAATGATTGTTGTCTTCCCTCCAAGTCTAAACTGCAGCATCTGGAGAAACATTAGTAACCTTCGATGTGTTTTTATGAAACCAGGGCAATGAAAACTGTAGAGTAACCACAGATACATGTCATATTTTCCAGGAGAAGTAGACCAATATTGAGATGGCCAGTTTAGGGAGAATATTTCACTAAACAAGAAGGGTTTGCGTTTGGGTTAGGATAAGAGTGTTATTAAAAATAAGAGATTCTTGAACCCATTTAAAATTTATAAAGACTTATTGTGGCATTTCTTCTCGTGACAAAATCTTACACCAGTTTCCTGAGTTCTTTATCATGTGGAATGGTCCGAAACTCAGGAATTTGCTTCTCAAATAATCCCTCCTTTTGTAAGATCCAAAAGGAGCAGATGCCTGGCAGCTGCAGCTTAGGAGTCCATGACAGATTAAAGGAAAGTGTCCAGCTGGAAACAGCTGCTGTCTCTGGAGCCCCACCCTGAGGGAAGCCAGAGGACAGGCTGAGGGGAAAGAACTGGTGGGGACATCAGCCACTCTGGAGTGCCCACATGTGTGGGACCTAGAGCTGCAGGAGGGACACGTTGGTGTGCTTTTGTCAGCACAGCCTTCCCCAACACTGTTGCCACATCATCTCCAGCAGACCCCTTATTGCCAAGGGCATGGATGTGTAACCACTGACAGCAGCAAAAAGAGTCATGTCCCCATGGTGATAATGAATAGAAATTACAAGACTAATAGTGATAAATATCAAACACATTCTAATGCTGTACTTGAAAGAAATCCTTAACAATGTTCAAGAAGGGCATGAATTAAATGAGGACTTATTTTCATTGACATGACTTTATTAGAATAAAATTTTATGACATCAGGATTCTTAAAATATTTCATACCTTAAAGTATACATTTTTATAGTGAATTTTGTACATATATACCATATCTCGATTTTTTAAAAAATCAAAGTTTTATGTCAATTTGCTTATAATCAGAAATGTGTTGTGTTTGACTTATGTATATATGCAATATCATTAAAATTATTATAAACATAAAAAGCTTAAACATGAGTTAAGATGAAATTTGTAATATATCTTTTTTTTTTTCAAGGCAGAGTCTCACTCTGTCACCCAGGCTAGAGTGCAGTGGCACAATTTCGGTTCACTGCAACCTCCGCCTCCTGGGTTCAGGTGATTCTCCTGCCTCAGCCTCCTGGAATTACAGGTGTGCATCACCATGCCGAGCTAATTTTTTTTTTTTTTTTTTTTTTAAAGTAGAGATGATGGGGTTTCACCATGTTGACCAGGCTGGTCTAAAACCCCGGACCTCAGGTGACCTGCCCACCTTGGCCTCCGAAAGTTCTAGGATTACAGGCATGAGCCACCATGCCTGGCTGTAATACAATTTCTGTATCTATGAAAAATTATTATTTCAGAAAAAATTCTGGAAAATAATGTTGTCGTTATTAGGTGACAGTGACCCTACAACTCATCACTAGTGTAGAATGGACTTTGATTCACTGTCCTATCTACAGTGATGTTTATTAAACATACATGTGCCTTTCTAACTTCAGCACATGAACATTTAAATTTAATAATGACCTGTTGAATTGTGATGCTTCCCCCCATGACAAAATCTTAGACACATTTTTGCCTATAAAAGTGGTCTGTGACCCAGAGCTAGTTGGTGGGGGCTCATATCTGCAACTAGGACCTAAGTGACAGTTTTTAACCTAAGGAAAATACAATGGTCATGATGTTTCCTAGAATATGTATCACTTACTCTATCAAATCTAAAACACCATTAACTTTAAGAAACTATGTATCCATTATGTTATGTGCCATCACAAAAAACAACTTCTGCCAACTAAACTGACACAATTCTTTATTATCACATCATTTGTAAGATGCATCCCAATTTCGGAGATGTTAAAATGTAGAGGGAGAAAGTGAATCTTAGAATCAGTGAAATACATCCTAGTATACAATGAAATGTTAATTGGGATGTGATTTTTACATATCAGATTTTCTAAAGGCAGATCACTAGAGCATCCTGGTTGCTTTCATCCTCCTTTTGCAGCCTCTCTATCCTTCCAGATGTCATCTTCTTACATCCAGCTTCCACCATCTGCTGACCCCCTCCCATCCCATAGTGTTTTCACAGACTTCTTATAGAACGACGCAGAAGAAAAGCAAACAAGGTGACAAGATTGTTCACCACACCAACCTCTCCCTTGTGTTGTGGGCACAGACCAGGACCAGCACTGAGAGCTTCTAGCGACTCTGGAGGCCAACCCTGGAAATACATGGCCCTAAAAAGAAACCAGAGTTTACAAAACAAACTTATTAGATTCCTTTAATTCCTGCCCCCATCATCTTTTGCCTAGATTATTGCAACTACCTCCTAATTGAGCTTCTGCCTCTAGCCTCACCCTGTTGTGATACATCTCTCAGACTTCAGCCAGTGATCTTTTTAAGCCATAGTCTGTTTGTGTCACTGACCTTCATTTACTACTTGTAGGATTAAGTCCTTTAATGTAGCATAAAAAGACCAGTAATGATCCAGCCTCATATACTGCCTGTCTTCTCCAGTAATTCCAATAACTAAACATGTTGTTTTCCCCCTCAGTGCCTTTATTCATGCTCTCCCTTTGCCTGTCATGTCCATCCCCCACCTTCCATGCCTATACATCTCCTGTTCATCTTTCAGCATCTAGTTCACATTGTCATCTCTACTGGAGGCCATCTTAGACACTTCTCCCTCTGTGCCTTCCCTCATACCAAGGATGTATCTCCATTGTGCTTGTCACACTGTATATTAAGGTATTTATTTGTCTGTTTCCTTACTCAACCATGGGTTCCTTGAGAGCAGAGACAGTGCCTGACAAATAGCTCAATAAATGTTTTATTAGTGTATTTTGATATCAGTGATCAGTTTATTTCTCCCAAGCCACTTCCCCTCCTCCCCTACCCCTTGATCTTACATGACCTGTCTGTGCTGGACTCTTCCAAGGTTGAAAGTAGATGAAAGCGTCATTTGCGTCTCTGCATTCTCTTTAGTGTCAGCATCCCATCCAAGCAGACTCTGGCCGTTTCCCCATCACTGAGCTACATCCTGTCTGCTTCTTTGAACTCTTTAGATGTTTACCTTTCAAAAAAGACCATTTCTGTCAGATTATCTCATCAGATGCTGACAAGCTAGGGAACAAATTCTGTTACTGCTCTTTTAGGAAGAAAGTTGGCTCCTAACTGCTCTGTAGTTTGGTGTTTTATAGAATTGGCTTTACCTTAATCTCCTTTCTTTTAGAAAGTTTTAACAGTTTTTGATAAATCTCATATAAAATCCAGCTATACAACTCTTTGCTCTTGGATTTTGAAAAGCCCAGATTCCGTTCTACACAGTTGTGGTGTTCTGAGATGAAACTGGCCAGCTGTGCTAATAACCATGTCCAGCTATCAGCTGAAGGTTGCTGCCAAATGACATCATAACCTAAACAACGGAGATAACACAACAAAGAAAAGGGCTAAGTGGAACATTCCCTCTCATATAAATGTTATCCAGTAGGGAGAAGTGGGGCAGCCAGAGCAGTGGAATTGTCAGAGTGGACAGTGTGGCTTTCCAGATGGGCAGTGGTTGTGAATATTCAGATGTGTTTTATGAACTAGCATCATTAGTGAGAGGCTTGATTCTGAAATACTGTCTATATTTTCTCTAGGCTGCTGTAAGTTCTTTCGTGAAAAATAATGTATTTGGCCGCCTCACATAGAGATGTTTGCTGCAAGCTCATCAGCCTAGTAGCTGCTTTAAATGGGTTCAGAACGTGGGTTAGAAATTTTCCAAATGGTTTATTTTATGCACCAAGATAATTCTTATGGTTCCTAATAAGTGTCTATCCATTCAAATTCTTAAACTATTCTTATGTTCTGACCCATATACAGAACTAACAATTTGTTTTCTGACCTATTAGAAATATGAACTTGAGAAACAGGGAACATCACTTACATTTAAAAAACAAGAGATGAAACTTATTTGTCCAGTAAATAGTTATAGCCATTAACACCTGAGCTCATCCACTCAGAGCTTGGAAAGGACCCTCACCTCAGATGGGACCAAGCCACTGCCCTACTGTAAGGAACTGGACAGAAATGCCAATGTCGAGAGTTCTAAAATAAAATTGAAAATACACATAAGACAAGCCATAGATAGAACTGGTTTAAGAGTGCAGATATCTTCTAAAATTATCACATTTTGCTGCATAAGCCCTTCTTATCCTTGTGGAAGGAAGGAAAATATTACTTGAAGGTTTATCTTTGTAGAAATTACAGGTAGTTTTGATTTTGCATATGACTCAGTAATGGATAAATTTGGCCATATCCAAAGATAAAATGCAATAATCTGCACTTCAGTGGAAAAGAATGCAAATGTCCATTTGATGTAAATTTTATTTGCTTCTCTGAATAGATTTTAATGTTTGTAAACTGCAGTATCTGCGCCTGCTAACTATTATTTTCTGATTATTGGAGTAGGAGGCTATAATAAAAGAAAGACCTGCTGACCACTACATCAATTTTTTAATTTGGGAAAAAAAAAATCTTTATACTCTTTCTTTAAAATGAAGTATAACTCTTAACATGTTCTAACAGTGTTTTTCATCCTCCTTACCTTCATTATTTTTTTAAAACTATAGACCTATACACCTGAGATCCCACGGTTAAATGAAACAAATACTTATTTGTTAAAAGACAGACTTCGTTTCTCCAAATTCCTCTTTCTGCTGTTGAAATGATACTCTGAGGACACAATAGGCGTTCGTAAAATCTCCTTTGTATCAGAGATCATATTGTCAGTGGACAGTGGCACAAGAATAAGAATGTGTCTGTGTTTTTCCTGATGTGTCTCTTAAACTCACTGTAGCTACTTTTACCTGTGACTTCATTATTTTATATTCAGAAGAAAATAGTCTTTGTCATACCTCTTCTCCCATCTTTAAGACTGCTACCTTTAATAATTCTAATCCTTATATTTTAAAAAAAGTGTTGCAAATGTGCCAGAAACTTCTATATCAACTCATGAAGAAAAAGAATGAAAACTGGCCCAAGACCTTGGGCTGCAATTCCTAACATTGATTCTCTAGGCTTAAGAGCCCAAGAGTAGAGCTTGGCTGCAGGTAGTTCCCAGCTAATTCTAAAAAAAAAAAAAAATTATTTATCTCTGCAAAGACTCTTGTCTTTAGATTCTGCCCACACAGAAAGTTTGTAGCTAGGAAGAGGTACCAAACGAAAGGTGCACCAAAGCAGAGAAGACAGTCTGGTTAGGGAAAATGAAACCAAGTGAGTTTGATTAAAGGTGAGTTTTCAATAGATTATTATAATTGTCCCCAAATATTGTGAGGCAATTTAAGTGTGTCTTCATTCATTATTTTTCTTTAGAACTTTTGTTTATGGAAAAGGTGGCAAAAATTGTTATTCTTAGAAGTAAAGTAGCAATACATTAATGAAACACAGGGATATGTCACGTTAAACATTGAGCACTAGAGAGGACAAGAAGTACCTCTCCTCAGTCTTTGTTCTCTGCCCTTAGCCCTAACAGCTGCAGCCGGAAGGGGCAAACTGGAGGTGTGCCGTCTGCTCTTGGAACAAGGGGCAGCAGTGGCCCAGCCAAACCGCCGAGGGGCAGTGCCGCTATTCAGCACAGTGCGCCAGGGCCACTGGCAGGTAAGCAGGGTGGCCAGTTCCAGTCCCTTAGGCAGGACTGAGTTCTAGGTCAGGACTTCTGATGCAGAGAGCAGAATGATCACAAGTAAAGTTTGGGTTACTCAGCAGTGATCAGGTTTGAGACGTGGACCTTTGTTATGAATATTCTGGTTAATTGAGCATGCGACAGTTAACATTCAGAACCATCACTTGATATAGATTGTATAGAAGGACTAAATACTTTTGTCCAGGTAATAGAGTGATCTCCTTCTCACATTTCACAGTATCCAAAGACTCCTTGGAAGGTTCATTTCTCAGCAGACTTCTGCTAGCCACTTACTCGCAAGTATCTGAGACTTACTAAAAGAAAATGCAGTGAATGCAAATTCTAGTGATAGAGTCCTTTTAGATGTTTGGATTCTGGATAAATGTCAATTTATACACTTGGGATGGAAAAGAAAGCACATTAATATTAATTTTCAGAAGTGTCGGAATAGAAAAAAGGCCGTAGAAGCCAAACAGCCCTAAAGAGTTACCAGAGACACTTTATTATGTTCTGTTCAGTCGGAAGTATTAACTGCAGGCAGATTTGCAACCACTAGAGGGCAATAAAGGAGTGATTTATGTTGGAATTTCCACCATGGAATTGTTTAATCTACATCTTGACCTTTGTTAAGTTCTTTTTTACTTAGTGGCTGAGTCAAGACATTCAGAGTTGAATCCTTCTCATTTGGCTGTCCCTAAGAGAGTTAGATATTAAATCACATGGTACTAGGACTATACAGGTACTTATACAGGGTTCTTGCAGTGGAAAGATACATATAGAGGTGACTTATACAGCAGTAGGAATTCGTACAGAGTAAGAGATAGTGTGCGCATGTCTTCTCAGCAGCTCTTCTTTGGGCTAATTGGTTCCTGTTTCTCTGCACTTGCAGATTGTTGATCTTTTACTCACCCATGGAGCTGATGTCAACATGGCAGACAAGCAGGGCCGCACTCCCCTGATGATGGCTGCCTCTGAAGGCCATCTAGGAACTGTGGACTTCCTACTTACACAAGGTTAGTCTTGGGATGCTAAAGCTGACTGGCCAGTGCCCATAATTACCTGGTGAACTCATGATTTCCAGCAATGGTTCCCAGGAGATACTAAGAACAGATATTAATCCAGTTGGTTGGAAAATGAAAGGCTATCTCCTCCCATCTTGTATTCAGTGGAACGCTTCTAACTCTGACACTATTTCTTTATGACTTGAGGAATTTAAATGAAATTAACATATTGTAAATTCTCATTCAGATCAGTAGTCTCCAAACTTTGATTTTTAAAAAATATATACTCAATAAATGTTCATCTTCCAGGGATTATGTTTTGACTTTATCAATTCTTTTGTAAGCATGCACAACTAATATTTTTCTTGAATTCAAAGGAGGCAAATCGCAGTGAAGACCCCTGCTGACTGTGGGACCCTATTTGGGGAATCAAGATTATTACCCTGTTGTAATAAATTCCCTTTGACACGTACCAACATCCATAAATTCCTGGTGAATGGGAAGTAAGTTAAAGGAGACAGTGGTCACACCACCATTGTAAAGCACATCAGGCTTCCGTTGCTTGCTGTGACCTGTGCCTAACGGTGGCTGCAGATGGTGGACCTCTGTAGTAGAAAAACCTGATCACTGGTGACTCTGCAGTGCCATCTAGTGGAGCTTGAGCATTTGCATGAAGCAAGAGGCAGAGGCAGTCATTCCAGCTAGCCTCCACTATTAGTAAACTGGACCCAAACATCTGTAATTATATCCACAAGCACATGTACTTTCCTTCAAGGAAACCAGCCTCCTGAACAATGATGCCTAGGCCGGAGCACCTGAGGGTAGTTTAATTAGGAAGAAATTAGGTTTCTTCTAAGATTTCAAACTACAGCTCAGAGACTTACTGGATCTTTAGCTGTATCCCTCAAGTAAGATTTGTTTCCTCAGACTCAGACTTAAGGCTGGGTCAGAATCAGAGAGTTGCTCTTACAGGTTGTGAAGTGGCTCTTGGCTTCCCTATATAAGCTACCAAAGAAATTTGCCTTCATGATATTTATCTTCATTTCTACTGGGGAAGGCAGGAAAGAGGAAGGATTGCCTAGATTCTCAAGATAAGTTGTGTCAGGAGTAAATACTCCAGAACAAACCAAGTCCACTGAAAGAGGCAGGACCTCTTGAGCCACTGATAATCTTTAGATAGCTGCAAAGTACCTGTCAGTCATGTGCCAGTAGAGGCTCCGTAGCCACAGATTCCAGGTATTTCTTTCATTTACCAATGGAGAGATTTTCTTCTTTGGACTGTTTCATTTTTTTCCGCACTTAAATGAGAGGCTTTCACTAAATAATGAATTCAACAAAGATTTATTTAGGCTATGGTATTGGCATAAATAGTTCCTATACTAGGAACTATGAGTAGTTCTGATTTTTTTTTAATTAATGCACTATAATCTGTGCCCTCAAAGGGTCTATAATGTGGCAAGGAAGAGATAAAGAAAAGATAAATATCTTAAAAAGCAGAGAATCCTGAGTGCTCTGATAAAGGGGTACTTTGAGTTAGACTAGGACAGGCTTTGAAATTCGAATAGGAAAATTGTCCTAGATTTAGGGAGAGGACATAACATAGATGAAAGGCCAAAGAGGAGTAACAGGTTTGGAGAAATATGCGAGCTGTCTAGTAAAGTGTAAGAGGACTACGGAAAGCAAAATTGCAAAGGTATATGGAAAGAAATGGAAAAAGACCACGTTAAAAGAATCTGGACTTAATTCTAAAAGAATCTGGGGAGGCTTTAAAATTTTTTAAATAAGGAATTGATGCCAGAGTTATGCTTTAAAAACAATCACTCTGGCAATATGTGAGCAGTAGATTTGATAAAGGAGCCAGGAGATCAGTTAGAAAGCCATTGTAATGAAACAGATGAGGCATAAAGAGGTCCTAACCCAAGGACAGCAGCTTTCAGAATACAAGAGGTGTTTCAGATATGAAGTCTGAGTAGATGTAGGAAGTAGGGATAGAAGAGTTAAAGATAACTCCAGAGTTGTAAGATGGATGTTTGGGAGAATTGTGATTTCATTAACTGCATAAGAGAGAAAAGAGGAAGATTGCAAATTGGATTTTGGAAGTATTTAACATATTATGGATTTGTTTCATATGTAACTCCTTTTAATTTCTTATCTTTGGAAAAATCAGTTTCTGTAATATACATCCAGAACTTTCTTATCCTACTTTTTCCACCACTGGAGACTTTGTCCAGGGAATTTATAGATGTTGCATCTGAAAAAACTCCTTGGACTCTTCCATATTTAAATTTATTCCATATTAGAGTCAATGTTTTAATTGCAAACTGTACCATTACCTAAATGGCTCTCATGAGGATTAAGGTATGGTCCCTTCCAGCTTTTCATCCTGCTGTGGGAAACCACAAACTCTACTGACCTCCAGGAATGCAAAGGTGATAGGCTAGATGACTGCTGAGTAAACCCTGAGCCTGCTGTGGCCTGTCCTAAGCTTGAGCTGACATCTGAATCCTGTCCAGCTGAGGGAGCAGCTAAGTGTCCTGGTGCAGTAACTTGATCTCTGATGTAGTTAAATATGACATGCCTACTGTGTGAAAAGAGTTAGGTACTCTTCAAAACTAGCAAATAAATGATAGGCTCCTTGTCGTCAAAGGCCTTACAGTCTGGTCCTTAACCAAACATATATTGGATTTTAGACCGATTACAAAGCAGTATGTCAGGTATGCTTGATTCTTTCAAGTGAAAATAGAAACGTTGAAGGGAAACATGCACAGTATGAAAGAGTGAGCGGAGAATTTAAAAAGGAGGGTGGAGTTACTGAATAAGGCTGAGGAGTTTAAACTCTGAATTTCTTGTTTATTGTATTTGGGGTTTTTTTCGTTTTTGTCTTTTTTTAGAGGCAAGGTCTCGCTCCATCACCCAGGCTGGAGTGCAGTGGCCTGATCATAGCTCACCAAAGCCTGGAACTGCTGGGCTCAAGCAATCCTCCCATCTCAGCCTTCCTAGTAGCTAAGACTACAGGCTCACACCACCACAACTGGCTAATTTTTTAGCTTTTTGTAGAGACAGAGTCGTCTTACCATGTTGCTCAGACTGATCTCAGATTTCTGGCCTCAACCAATCCTCCCCACCTCAGCCTCCCAAAGTGCTGGGATTATAGAGAGTCACTCCACGCAGCCAAATATTTGACAACTAAAAATTGTATATGCAGTTATGTGTTGCTTTATCATAGGGATATGTTCAGAGAAATGCATTCTAAGAAATGTGTCCTTAGGTGATTTTGTCATTTGTAAACATCATAGAATGCACTTACACAAACGTAGATGGTATAGCCTACTACACACCTAGGCTGCATAGTATAGCCTATTGCGCCTAGACTACAAACCTGTACAGCCTATTACTGCACTGAGTTACTGTAAACACTTGTAACACAGTGTGGTATTTGTGTAGCTAAATATATCTAAACATAGAAAAGGAACGATATTTATGGTGAACAATTATTTACGGTGTATACAGGTTGTATATCCTTTATCTGAAATACTTGGTTGTATATTCTGTTTCAGAAGCATTTCAGATTTGGGATTTTATTTTTTGCATTTTGACTATTTGCGTTATACTTACTGGTTGAACATTACTAATCCAAAAATGTGAAATCCAAAATGCTGCAATGTCTATTTCCTTTGAGTGTCGTCATGTTGGCGCTCCAAAAGGTTCAGATTGCAGAGTGTTTTTGATTTTAGATTTTCAGATTAGGGATACTCAAGCTGCATACGTATACACTGAAATGGCTAAGGCAAGCTACTTAACATGTGCATTACCTCACACACTTACCCATTTTTCTTCTGGTGAAAATGCTTAAAATGTACTTTCATAGCAATTTTCAAGTATATATTATTAATAACTATCACTCTGACTATAGTTAAGAACTATAGAGTAGATTTAGTGTACTAGTTAGTAACTAATACAGTAGATCTCTTGAACTTATTTTTCCTAAGTGAATTTTGTGTCTTTGACCAACATCTCCCCAATCCCCCCTCATCTCCTAGTTTCTGGTAACCACCATTTTATTCTGTGATTCTATGAATTTAACTTTATTAAACTCTGGATTTCTTTCGTGGCCTGAGCTCAGTGTCCTCTCACGTGTTTTTTTCCCCCACCTGGGGAGGGAGAAGTGGCCTGGCACTGTGATCAGTGACAGACATGTCCTGGGCTCCTATTTGAGGAGACTGTCTCAAGGACTTAGCACCATTATCAATGGAAAGCTTCTGCTCAGTTCAGAAAACATTCACTGAGCTCCAGTGTAGTGAGGCCGAGGCAGGCGGATCACTTGAGGTCAGGAGTTCAAGACTAGCCTGGCAAACATGGTGAAACCCCGTCTCTACTAACAAACAATACAAAAATTAGCCAGAGCTGGTGGTGCATGCTACTTTGGAGGCTAAGGCAGGAGGACTGTCTGAACCCGGGAGGTGGAGGTTGCAGTGAGCCAAGATTGGGCCATTGCACGCCAGCCTGGGCAACAGAGCAAGACTGCATCTCAAGGGAAAAAAAAAAGAAAAAAAGAAGAAAATGCTCATTGAGAATTTATTACCTGCAAATAGGATACATAAGAATAGATAAATAATGGAATACGTTGACTTACGTTAAGCATATTTAAGATGAGGTAGCAGTGAACCGTGAGAAGCTTCTTACAGGCAGGAGGATGGAGATAGTTCCTAGAGAATGTGAAGAAGTGAGGCAAGTCTTAGGAGAAGAAGAGCTCTATCCACATAGGGAGCAATGTGACCAAGAGTGAGGATGCAGGAGGATTTATGGGAGACTCGAGAGGCAGTGAGCGCATCCATTTGGCCGAAGTGGAGGATTCTCACAGGGGAATAATAAAACTTAAGTATAGAGAGTAATTGGGAATAGATTGTGGATGATCTTGAATACCCAGTAAAACAACTGGAATCTGTGTTAGTGAAAGCTTATAGGATGAACTTTTAACAGTTTTATTGAGATATAATTGGCATACCAGGATCAGTCTTAACATGGAAGTAGTCCAGAAGCAACCGGTGTTCTTTGGTGGAGCATGCCCCTTCAACACACTTCCTGCCTGCTGTGCATTTCCGTGTCTCCTCAGCCCTGTGCTATCACTTGCCTTTGCAGGTGCCTCCATTGCTCTCATGGACAAAGAAGGATTGACAGCCCTCAGCTGGGCTTGTTTGAAGGGCCATCTCTCAGTAGTACGTTCTCTGGTGGATAACGGAGCTGCCACAGACCATGCTGACAAGAACGGCCGTACCCCACTGGATCTGGCAGCTTTCTATGGTGATGCTGAGGTGGTGAGTTCCTTTAAACAAGCCTCGGGAGAGTAGTGAGAGGGGCTGTTCTCCATCCATGCTAGCTGGGATCAGAAGTGGAGTAAGGTATTGATGATTCCTGATACAGAGCTCTCAGGTCTATACCTGCCAGAGAACAGGAACATTCAAATTGCTACTAAAGATCAAGAATGTAGCTAAGGCCTGAAATATCACGGCTACATAGCCTGGTTCAGGCCAGCAGTTGAGGGGCAGGCAGCAGCCAGAGCCCTTGGTGGAACAGTGCTGAGCCACTACGCCTGTCCTAACTGCTCTGCTTGATCTGTGTCCTAGGTCCAGTTCCTGGTAGATCACGGGGCCATGATCGAGCATGTTGACTACAGTGGAATGCGCCCTTTGGATAGGGCAGTGGGGTGCCGGAACACCTCTGTGGTTGTCACTCTTCTGAAGAAAGGAGCCAAGATAGGTAGGAGAAGGGAAGAGAGTGTTGGCCATCTGTGCCCAGGGGCCAGACTGGTCCAGTGGTCTGGCTGCCCTGGGTATTTGGTGTGAGCGTATATAGTTCCCCCTCCTCCCTGGCCCAATTATTGTCCAAGTGAACAGAGAGGCTCTTAGCCCAGAGAAAGCACCATCCGAGCCACAGTCTGCAGTCCCGTGTCCAGAACCACATGGTTCCCTACTATGTCCCTTGTAGCCTTAGCCAGGAGGCTGCTCTGGCCTTAAGCACCTCTCAGCACTGCCTCTGTTCCAGCCCCACCCTGTCAGCATCCTGAATCTCTGCACTGCCGTGAGCCTTTGCTTTCCCTTGCTCTGAATGTGCTTCAGACTCAAGTCCCTGCTGCCGCTGTCCCAGCTGCTCCCCGAGCCCACAGACCTGTAGATGAGGGTTGGCTGATATGCTGGCTTTGTGCTGCCTGCCTCTCACTGCTGCTTTTTCCTTCTTTTTTTTTTCACCGTCATCCATTTTTTTTTCCTCTCCTACAACTTTTTGTTTTCTCCTTTCTTTGAAGGTTGTCAGACGTTACCGAGTCGCCCACGAGGTATATTTCACCGCTGTCAGCATCAGGCGTGGTCTGATGGCTTGATCAGCTTTGCCTTCTCCTCTTTGGTTTAGCCTGCATGAGTTCCCTACACCTCTAATCTTTTAATTTACTTCACCTTAAAAGAAGATTTTTTTTAATGACTGTTGTAGAGAATAACTTGAACTTTTGATAACTAACCTTGAAAAGCATAGTTTGTAAATAATTCAGGCATTTGTAAACTAATCAATTTAACCTTTTCTTTCTTTTTGTGGGTAAAGTCATCCTCAGTGATGTTGGTTTGTTTCACGTCTGATTGACATTCGAACTGTGCTCCTGCTTCAAAGTGAATCCCAGGGAGTCCTAGTTGGTACTTACCTTTTAAGGGAACCTTTAGAACTATTAATGGTTTCCCTTCTGCAAAGTACATAATTTAAAGTTAAGAGGCTAAATATCTGGGGGTTTTAAGTCCCAAACCCAAAATAAATTACCCTTTTTGAACTTTTCAAATCCTGCAGTAATACTTAATATAAATCCTTTCTCCCAATTTCCTTATTTAAAATAATTCCAAACTAAGCCATTGCCTGCCCACATGCAGCATGCAGGCGTTGCTACCCTCGCGTGGGGCAGGCTCACATGGTTCCAATATTCTTATTTTAAGGTGACTACAAATCCAACGCAGCTTCTTGGCAGTGGGAGTCACTAAAATACTCCCAGGTCTCAAAGATGAGGTCACAATTGTGGAGCAAGTTGTTCTCTCAGCAGAAATTCCCCCAGGGTATTTTTTTCACCTAGCTTCCTACCACCTTTACATTGTATGAGTTTTTTACCCATCATGCATCCTGTACACTACAGGTCCAGCCACCTGGGCGATGGCCACCTCCAAGCCAGACATCATGATCATCCTGTTGAGCAAGCTGATGGAAGAGGGGGACATGTTTTATAAGGTGAGGGGAGGGAGGGACACAGTTTCTTCAGAACAGCCACTCACTGTTTCCTACGTGTAGAATCTTCCAAAGTCTTGATAATTCTCACTCTTGGTTGTAGAGGCAAAGGGAGAAAACTGTTCCTCAGCGATGGCCTTATGTGTTGGGGATCTTGGCGTTCTGCCTTACCAAGAGAGCAAAAGTAGCCTATACTTGCCTGTAGTTGATCGACCTAAAGCCCTAGTTTCCCCTGGTAACTAACCGGTGGTTATGTAGATTTTTACATGGAATCTTCTAGGTAGGATTTGGAGACTTATGGGACAAGTAAAAGTAAAATTACATAGTATAGCCGTTTCCAGTATGTTGATCTTAGCTTTCCTATGTCATAGTATATACGTAGATTACAAAGTATATCGTAACAATAGCTTATCAGCATCCTTGAGCAAGATAAGGAAACCAAGACAAATAACAGTTATAAGATTTGTTTGAAATCATGTACTGAATGACAACAACAAAAAATGTGGAGTCTTTTTGTACTCACAGTTCAAGCTGAAGTCTCCATACGCTGACACAAATAAACTCCCTTGGTCTATTCCATGTCAAAGCCATTGCACTGTGTGGAGATCAGCTGGATTATCCTCTCCTGAAAGCGCATACAAATCCAACCCAGTTTTTGGCAGCAGGCATCACTGATACATCCCCAGGCCTAAAAAATGAGGAAGAATAGTGGTGAAGCATATTATTCTCACCTGTGTCAGGAGTGTACAAGTTCCCAGGAGCAGAATTCTGTCTTCTAAGTACCGTTTGAATGAGTCTTGGTAATCTAGGACTCACGGGCTTTCAGGAAGCTTGAGCCTGGCCCAACCTTGATTCTACATGACTTCAAAGAAGGTCCTCATTACTCTAGATGTCATATTTATGGACTTCACAATGGCATTGCTCTCAGGTTATGCCCTGCTTATAGCATAACTTCTGGTATTCTAAGACAAGGAGTTCTCTTAATGAAAATATGCAGTGCCATTATTGTTCCCCTCAGAATTCTACCTTGAAAGACTCCACATCTCTCCTTAGTGAATGGTGCTAAGGGAAAAATAAAAGACTGGGATCCCTGTGGAGCTGTGTAACTATAGAGAAGGAACAAAGTGGATAAAGATCAGCTAAAGGGGTAGGAGATGCTGCCTGCATCTTTCTGGGCTCAGCTTGTAGATTTTCAGATACAAAGTGGAAGAAAAGTTGGCCACTGTGGCCAGATGTCTAAATTGGTCATAGATGTACATCTTGGATAATCCCTCCTACAATATCAGATAGAATCCAAGACTCTAAACTTCACTTCTCTACTGCCATCCTACTCCATGCCTTTTCCAAAAATGGGGAACACTGATTGGTATTCTTTTATGCGATGAGATTAGGAAAGCATCCGCTAGACTGCTTTAGCTCCCACATCCTTCATGAGGAAGAGAATGACTTCTAGAGGGCTGGCCAGGTGGAGTGTCAGACCAGCAAAAAGAGTTCTCCAGACAAGCCAGAAATGAAGGAAGAGTAATTTAGGAGTGCTTGGGACTAGGAAGTCATATGTGTCCTAGAGAGATCAGTTCAAGCAAAAGGAGCTTTGAAATGAGCATGGTCAGCCTCTTTGGAATCCAGTTAGGAAGCCAGGGTCCAGGGCCTTCCAATTGCCAAGGCTTTGTCTCCCTGGCTTGTATATTGGGTATTCCCTCAACCTTGCTTTTCCTGCCAGGTGAGTTTCCTTTAGAAAAGACTAGACCCTTCTGCTCTCATCATCAGGGCCAGAACCCCTCTTTAGGCTGGTGTTTGGGAGGGTTAGCCCTTAGTAACAGCTGCTGAGAAGAGGAAGGGAGTGGGGACCACACTTCCTCAGCTGTTCAGCAGACCAACTGTGTGTTTCACCATCTTGTGCTCCCATTAGAAAGGTAAAGTAAAGGAAGCTGCCCAGCGCTACCAGTACGCCCTGAAGAAGTTCCCTAGAGAAGGGTTTGGTGAGGACTTGAAAACTTTCCGGGAACTAAAGGTGTCTCTCCTCCTCAACCTCTCTCGGTGTCGCAGGAAAATGAACGTAAGTCCCTGTCACCCCAACTCCTTTTTGCAGTCCTGGAAGCTGATAGCCCACGTCACTCACTGGCTTTTACCAGGCCCCTGAAATTCTCTGCCCCATCTGGAACTTGGTTGTCCTTCACAGAGCACTGACATTTGCAATTTGAAAGAAATCAAGTCTAAGTACAATCTATATCTCAAACTGTAAAGCAGTCAATGCTGCGAGTACTCTGCAGCTTTCTGAATGTTCATAATTTCACTGAAAATGATGAGAATACCATCTTCCCCACCCCCATACCACCAAGTCAGTGTTCTGGTCTTCGGGAAAATGTGAGAGCAGTGGCCACTAGAATTCCAGTTGCAATTAGATAGGAATTTAGTCACTACTTTCAGTATATTCCCTTGTCATCTGAAGAAGGGCTAAGAAGAGGGCTCGGGACCATGGTCTTGAAGGTTAATTTCTGAGGCTATTCTTGAACTTTTTGCCTCTTTCCTCATCTTTGTATCCCAGCACGCCATGTCCCTTCTTGTCCTAGAGGAAATCTCAGAACTCCCCCTGGACTTTTATCGTCTCCCTGTTAGGCCTTGGTCCTTCCTGCCTGCCTTACAGACCCATCTCAGATGCCTTCAGCCCCTGCCCCTTCACATAAAGACATTCCAAGCCAAGAACCCACGCTCAAATTTTGGGAATAGCTAAGATTGTGTCAGGAGTCTCTGACATCCACCAGCCTGAGGTCTCATAGTTCCTCAGGAGATAAAAATAATCCAAGCCAAACAGATGTGTTGATCAATTAAACACTCTGCTGGAAAGAAGCAAGATTTAAACCTCATGGCCAAGGGTCTTCCAGAAAGATGATTTGTGTGTGTAACCTTTAGATTATCCAATCCAGACCCTAAACCCTGACACTGCAAGGAGCCCGAGATAAACCTGACTGTCTCAGAGAACACATCCATGGCCCTCAGGCAGAGTTGTCCCAGGCTGCTGAGGGGAGTGGGGACGTGGAAGAGGCCCCCTGGGGAAGGGAGAGGGTGGTAGTCTTGGGAGACAGTGAGGTTCTCATGCCCGTGGGGTCTCCCGTAAAATGGAAGGAACAACACCGAGGCCTCCCCTGGCACCAGCCGGTGAGGACGAGGCACAGCTCAGAAGTTGCTGCCAACCCACTGATCTCTTTCTCCTACCAAATAACAGACTTTTTAAAAATGCCCTCATATTCTCAGGAATAACGATGGTCCCAAAAGAACAGATAAAAAGGCTGGAAGCAGAGCAGGGACAGAAGGTGACCCATAAAAGATGAAATTCTTTCTAGCGCCACATTTCTTCAGAAGCAGTTAATAATCACCTCCTGGGCCAACACTGCACCCAGCACCAGACGTCTATCTTCTTAGGTAGAGGACTTCCCATCAACTTGGTAAATTTTTTTACCTATGCCCCAGGGCCTTTGTTCTGCCCAAGGCCTTGTTTTCTGCCTTAGGAATCATGACTGTAACCAGAGGCTACCAGTACATGCTGTACTGTGGCTTTGACACTAAAAGAAGGGGAAAACCTTCCCTTTTAGCTTAGTATTTAAGGGAATACTAAAAACCATAGACTCTGCCTAGTCGGCGTTGTTCCCCATCCCACGGTCTCTGTTCCCAAGGTCCTCAAAGTAAGGACAGCATCCCTGTGAACATCTTCCTCCAGGGATAGCACAGACCTCAGTCACAGCTGGGGCCTTCTCTTGTTTTTAATTTTAAGTGTTTCCTAAGTAAGGAACCAGTTAAGAAAAGGAACAGAGCAGAGAAGCCTCTGTGAAATAGAAAGTGATAATTAATGAGTACCTACTATGTGCCAGGACTGTGCAATGCTTTTAAATGCTGTATCACACTTGATCCTGCCTCTCTAGTAGGTATAGACAAGAAAATACACAATACACTCAGGAGTTACGAAACCAGTCAGAGATTGAACACACGCCTGTCTGATACCCCCTGTCCCTCTAGTTTTCCTTTACAGACGTCATCCTCCTGGACTTCACAGGACACCATCTCACTTGTCCCTTAGAAAGCCAAAGTGCACTGCGTGTAGCAGGAAGGTGTGGGGCTCGGACGAGGGTCCACACGAGGTGTGGACATGGGTGTGTTTGCCTCCTACATGTGTGGATAATTTCAGGAGCTTCACTGGAAAGGGTTGGCATTTGGCTTTCAGGCTGAGAACTTTATTAGAAAGGCAAAAAGAGGGAAAATTAAAACTATTTTAATATTCTGGGCAGATAAAGTCCAGTGAAAAGTCGCAGGGCTACACAGGGCAAAGGCAGAAGGAACTTTCAGCCCACAAGCCCCGCAGCTAGAGCCATGTCAGGCCCACCTAGCGTCCCAGGTGTTCCATCCATAAATGTCAAAAAAATGTACAAATAATTTGTTTTATTCCCAAGTTGTCTATTTTTTATATGTCATCAATGACTCATTTGCACACCTATTGTAATGACAGGATTTTGGAATGGCGGAGGAATTTGCTACTAAGGCCCTGGAGCTGAAACCGAAATCTTATGAAGCTTACTATGCGAGAGCAAGGGCAAAACGCAGCAGCAGGTGAGGAGAGAGAGAGAGGGTGAAAGCAAGAGGTCTCTTCTCTGAAAATTTGGCCAAGGCAGTGTCGGCCACCCTGGGGCATATGTACCCAAACCCATCTCTGTCCTTGAGAACACCCAGGGCCAGGCTTCGGGGATGGCTCCGATAGCCCAGCCCTCAGCTGGAGATCGGCCAATCTGCTGGGCTGTGGAGACCAGAAATGTTTCCCTTTGGGAGAAAAACACTTTTTCACTGGAGAATGGCAGCTTCTTCCAGGAGGCCTCTGCCATATCTCAGGCACTTTCCAACCCCCAAAGCAGCTAGCTTAAAGAGACAACAGTGACTGAAAGAAGTCACTGAAGCAGAACATCCCACCGCCCCTTTCAGAGGGAAAAGTAGGATGGGTCACTTAACATCACAGGCTCCTCTTCCTTTTCCTTTAGGCACTTGGGGAATCCTGGATTATTTAGTCTTCCTTCTGGGGCTCTCGTCAAGTCTGGTGGCATCAGATCTCCTAACCTAAACCAGCACCACACCACACACACACGGAGTCAGGAGGTCCTTGCTGCCAGGATTAAGAGGACCCAAGAGAACACCATTCCACATTCCTCATGCCCATCTGCTGTAGTTTGGATACTGGGTAGGAAAGCTCCCCAGAAGAACCTAGAACCTGCTGTCAGTAATCTTTGTCACTGTCTCTTATGCCTCCTGCCCACACCCTCCTTCTCCCCAGCTGCATGGCAAAGAACTGCTTCAGGTTCACTGCTGTGACCAGGGGCATACAGTCCTGGAAATCCCACCCAGGATGAGGCTAGCAATGGTGGCAGCAGTCGCACTCTTATCTAGCTGGGGTAACAAAGTCCTCACAGATGCGTGACTCAAATTCTCTTTCCCTCTGGATCTTTCCTTTTTCACAAGGCCAGTTGCCCCTCTCAGGTGATATTAGTGGAGAAGATGGGAATGTCTCTGACAGTTCATTTCTTCATTGGTAAATTAGAGTCTCCTTGGGGTCAGCTCAGCTCCAGCCCCAAGTGGCCTAGTCAGCAAGCCTAATGCCTGCCCCACTTTGAAAGAACAAATGGAGATGCTGCAGTTCTGTGGGATGAAGGTTAGAAAGGGTGGAGGACAGGGTTCCTGCCTAGAATAGAATAGGCCTGAAATTTGAAGCTAAACTATTGAGAACATAAAGAAAAATTTATGCTGGATCAGCAAGATTTTTAAATATTGTAGTTATTTTTGTTCCTAAGCTACTTGACAGTGACCCTGTAAATGACAACCCCACCCAACTCTCATACTGCCTGGTGTGCGTTTGGGCTCTAAAACAACTTCCTGAAGGGCCTGGCTGGACTGGCACAATGGGGACATTTCTCCACTATTCCCAGAGAGGCCAGAAGGAAGATGGAGGCTGAATGGGTTAGGGAATTGTTTGGACTCTTCCAGAATGAGTCTACCTATTTCCTTCCCTACAAATCAAACCAAACCAAAACACCCCAGACTCCCACAGACGCCACCACAGTTCTCTGAGATAGTGACCGTGTTCTCAGCTCTTGGTGAGTTCTCTGGATTCAGAATAACTCCAGTTCCTATGTTCGCATTTTGTCAAGCAGACAGTTTGCAGCAGCCTTAGAGGACCTGAACGAGGCCATCAAGCTGTGTCCAAACAACCGTGAGATCCAGAGACTTCTGATGAGAGTGGAAGAAGAGTGTAGACAGATGCAGCAGCCACAGCAGCCGCAGCCGCCGCCACCACTGCCGCAGCCTCAGCAACCATTGCCGGAAGAAGCAGAACCTGAACCACAGCATGAAGACATATACTCTGTACAGGATATATTTGAGGAGGAGTACCTGGAACAGGATGTTGAAAATGTTTCCATTGGCCTCCAGACAGAGGCCCGGCCCAGCCAGGGGCTCCCAGTCATCCAGAGCCCACCCTCTTCTCCCCCACATCGGGACGCAGCCTACATCTCCAGCTCCCCTCTTGGCTCTCATCAGGTTTTTGACTTCCGGTCAAGTAGTTCTGTAGGCTCTCCCACTAGACAGAGCTATCAGTCCACCTCACCTGCCCTTTCTCCAACTCATCAGAACTCACATTATAGGCCTAGCCCACCACATACTTCCCCAGCTCATCAGGGAGGATCTTACCGCTTCAGCCCCCCTCCTGTGGGAGGGCAGGGCAAAGAATACCCAAGCCCTCCCCCTTCCCCTCTCCGGAGAGGCCCTCAGTATCGGGCCAGCCCTCCAGCCGAAAGTATGAGTGTCTATAGATCCCAGTCTGGTTCACCCGTGCGCTATCAGCAGGAAACAAACGTCAGTCAGCTTCCTGGCAGACCCAAATCTCCATTATCCAAAATGGCCCAGCGGCCCTACCAGATGCCTCAGCTCCCTGTGGCAGTTCCCCAGCAAGGGCTCAGGCTACAGCCTGCCAAGGCCCAGATTGTGAGAAGTAACCAGCCCAGCCCAGCCGTCCATTCAAGCACTGTCATCCCCACTGGAGCCTACGGCCAAGTAGCCCATTCAATGGCGAGTAAATACCAGTCTTCACAAGGAGACATAGGAGTCAGCCAGAGCCGGCTGGTTTATCAAGGGTCAATCGGGGGAATTGTAGGGGATGGGAGGCCGGTGCAGCATGTCCAAGCCAGCCTGAGTGCAGGCGCCATCTGTCAGCATGGAGGCTTGACCAAAGAGGATCTTCCACAGCGACCTTCCTCAGCATACCGAGGTGGCGTGAGATACAGCCAGACACCACAGATCGGACGCAGCCAGTCAGCATCCTATTACCCAGTCTGTCACTCAAAACTAGATCTGGAGCGTTCCTCCAGCCAACTAGGTTCCCCTGATGTGTCACATTTAATCAGAAGACCTATTAGCGTCAACCCTAACGAAATCAAACCCCACCCGCCAACTCCCAGGCCGTTGCTGCACTCCCAAAGTGTAGGCCTTCGCTTCTCTCCATCTAGCAATAGTATCTCCTCCACCTCCAACCTAACTCCGACCTTCCGGCCATCTTCTTCCATCCAGCAAATGGAGATCCCACTGAAACCGGCATACGAGAGGTCATGTGATGAGCTGTCGCCAGTGTCTCCTACTCAAGGAGGTTACCCCAGTGAGCCCACCCGATCCAGGACCACACCATTCATGGGGATCATAGATAAAACAGCACGGACTCAGCAGTACCCCCACCTCCACCAGCAGAATCGGACCTGGGCAGTGTCGTCCGTGGATACCGTCCTGAGTCCCACGTCTCCAGGCAACCTGCCTCAGCCCGAGTCCTTCAGTCCACCATCATCCATCAGCAACATTGCCTTTTATAACAAAACCAACAATGCACAGAATGGCCATTTGCTGGAGGACGATTATTACAGCCCCCATGGGATGCTGGCTAACGGGTCTCGCGGAGACCTCTTAGAGCGAGTCAGCCAGGCCTCCTCCTATCCGGATGTGAAGGTAGCTCGGACTCTACCTGTGGCTCAGGCATACCAGGACAACCTGTACAGGCAGCTGTCCCGAGACTCTCGGCAAGGGCAGACATCCCCTATCAAACCAAAGAGACCATTTGTGGAGTCTAATGTTTAAAAGACGTTTTGTTGGAGTGAGACCCATGTTTTCACTGCACATTTTCAGGCTTGGTTTCCACATTTGAGGTAGTTCTCTGGCTTAATTTCTCATGTAGTTTCTGTGTGGTGTTCAGAGGTGGCAGCCCACATGCTGAAATCCTTTGCATGCAGCCGACTGGGAAGCTGGCCTCCGGTGAGCCAGGACTTCAGTTTCTCTTGTCTGTGCCCAGCCACATGCTCTCTCCCTCTCTTCTGATGCCAACGAGGAGATTTTTGTGCCGTGTGCTTTAACCCAGGGAGATCAGACACACTGGTCAGCTTTTTCCAGGAGACAATCGCTTTCACTGATGTTGTTGTGTAAATGTCTTTTTCCTTTTTTAAAAAATAAGGTGTTCTTGTTTTATTCTAGAAACTTTAGAAAAGAGTGTGTTGCCCCTTTGCCTTCGCGTTCTTAGCCAGTGGCACCCACGGCCAGCCACAGCGCATTCTCCGCAGACCGCCAGCTCCCTGCAGCCACCAGGTCTACAGTGTGCATTAGGAAGATTGCTGGTCTTTCTAGTTGGGGTAAAAGGATGAGAGAGAGAAGTCAGTCTGCTAAATTGGAAGAAAACCCCAATATAATTATGTGAAATGTCACTACATTGATTTTCCAAGAGGCATTTTAGGAACATTTCAAAAACAACCAGCCCTTTAAATATTGCAGTCAGCCAAGGAAATTAGATGAGAATTGTGGCTATTTTAAGGGAATTCACTGAGAGTTATTCTCTAGGTTTTTAGCCAACAATTAACCACTAAAAGCTGCTGCTTTTTCAGGGTAGGGGAGGGAATAAATACATAGAAAAACAAAAAGGATTGTTCTGGATTCTTGGTGAAAGGCTACGAGAAGTCCGTCCTGGAGACATATACTTTTTAGATCCTGATCCATCACTGTCATTCTCCACAAAAAGGAAACTCTTCCCGAAGGCTGGCTGGTGTGAGTCTCGTTAGCTGGATCGTCACCTAGAGCCAGATTTTGTTCTACTGGCCCTCTTTCTTTCAGCCCAGGTGGTATCATACAAAAATTGGTTCTTTTAGAAGCAGATTGGAATCTCTTGGGACCAAAAGACTGATACCCAGCGTTTCCACCCAGGGCCAGGCCAGTCGTTGTCTAATTCCGTTTTGAGGTGTGTGGTTTCATTGTCTATACAGGAACTGTTTCTTTTCTTCTTCTAGGAGTATTTATGTGTGTGATATTTTAAAGTCAGACACAGCAAAAAGTGTTTCAGGGTGAAGAAAGACCCCTTTCGGCCCGTTTTCTAGCCCTGGGTGGGGACATGAGCTAGACCGCAAGCTTCTGATCTGGCCACTCTACACATCATCTAGGTCTCGTGGTCATTGGTAGGCTGACCTTCGAGTAAGTGAGGCCACTGTTGACAGGATAGCAGGAACACTGAAACCAAAGCCTTAGCACAGGCCTGGCACTGGCTGTGGATCAGCTCTTACAACTCAACAACTCAACCCAACACACTAAGCAACTAAAGCGGAACAAAGGAGCATTAGTTCTCTGTTACAGGAATCATTCTGCTCTTGTTAGTAAAGGGCTGCAGGAAGGGCAGTTTCCTGAATAAACATCCAGCTGTGACCAGACCCATTTGTACTAGTACGTGCCCTCTGAAGGGGTCATTAAGACACAGGGAGCATAAACCTGAGATCAGAACCATTTCTTTACTAATTTAGATTCTGCCAAATAGACGGACCTCTCCACCCCCAAACCTAAAACAGGCCAGGACTTGTCTCTTTGTGCTAGAAGCAAACAGCTGAGCTAACTCAAGACCCGGCCTCTTCCCACCCGCCCTGCTGCCTGAGGACCACCTTCTCAGCTAGACCAGGGTAGGCCTCAGCATCCTCTCCCATCTCTGCGGCCCTCTCTCTCTCACATCAGGAAGATGAAATGCGTAGCGCTAGCGGCAGCCTCTAGCCAGGAGCCCAGTGGCCTCTCAGATCCCTTTTGGCCTGCTGGCCTCTGCATCTTATTCCTTATATCCGCCTCTCACTGAGGAGCCACTGCATTTTGAAGAATTTCTCAGTGTCTGTTAGAAAAGTGCCCCTGCTCATTTGGAACACCACATATCCACCCATCACATGTCCAGGCGAATGAGCAGGTCCTGTAGCTTTACAAATATGCCACTGATACCACTTCTCCCCAGGGTCTCTGTTCTCCAGGACAAAAAGGAGATTTAGGGTCTATACCCTATTGGGCAAAACACCTAAAATGTCAACAGTCAGATGCACTTCTTTTTTGCCATCATAAGAGGAAGTGTCATTTTTGCCATTATAAGAGGGAGTAAGTATCACTGCTGCGTGCCCGTTGTTTTTGACTAGAAAATGCCAAGCAGAGCTTGTTGGGGCAGGAGACGTTTTTCCTTATAAGCAGACTGCCTGTGCCCTGTTTGCTACTTCACTGCCATGGGACGATCTGAGTACTGTATTTTAGAGCTGCCCCTTCCCCAGCAGCGAACACTCGCTGAGTCCTTGTCTGGCTTCAGGTGGGAGGAAATGTTTCAGATGAAACTGGTAAGTTCCACTCAATTCCTATCACCCTAAAATGAGGACAGAGGTGACAAACTTCTGCTTAATAGGTTTCTCACCAAATTGTATGTTCCATTTGCCCAGAATTCTTGCACTAATGGGTTTCTATCACATCATGTCTATAAATGGGTGCACTTTACTGTTTGAATTTGTAACTCTGATAAATACTGGATATTTAAGTGTGAGTAATGTCTTCATTAGAAAATAGCAGAACCGCTCTTGTCTTTTAGTGTATTTTTCAAGAAAAAAAATAAGGAAAAGAAAGACATCAAGCAGTGGATCACAACATTTATAGCACAAGAAATAACTGTTGTATATAAGCATCAAAAAGATTAAGAATTTTTTAATACAAAAAATATTTGCAGTGATTTTAAAGTGCTTTTCCAGCAATGTTCTTAGGGACTCCTGAGACACAGTTACTTTATCTACTGGATCAGTAAGGCACACAATTAACAATTAATAATTAATGTTTATTTACAAAGTAAAGGGAAAACCTGTGTAACATGAGAATTTGGCATGACAAAATGGAGACCATTTTGTATCTGCTGTTGTATCTTGTCCGGGTTGCAGACGTGCACTATTAAAAGTCCCAAGTTAATAGAGCACAAACCCTTCTCGTTCCTCTCCCACGTGCCCCTCTTTTTAGATGTGTATAACTTAAACTCGATGGCTCAGGAAAATCCCATTAATTAGAATCATGTACAGTACCCCAGGTTGTTGTCCAGATATACAAGTTTGCTAATGTAGTTAAGCCTGGATTATTAAACACTTTTCCTAAATTATTGTAAACAGAACAGCTTAGAGAAAGGTATTCTCAGTCCTTATATTGTATAGTAGTTTATGAACCCCTCTCTAAATATTGGTATTTTTATATTCCAGAGATGTACCCAATAGAAAAATTTAAAAATAATCGGTATCTAATTTAATATCCATAAGTATTTTTCCTTAGATTTTAGTCATATACAGTGGGCTATGTGGACGTCACTTGTGCTTCACCGTAGTTTACCACTAGGTGTCACTGTGGCTCTGCACGGCGCTTGTTTTGTAGCAAAGACCCGCAGCATCTCCTCAGGAGAGAAGAGCTGCTTCCAGGGCAACAGGCAGGCAGGCTCGGAAGTTCAGGAGAAGGGAACAGAGGCCTGGAAGGGGTCTCCATGCATCTATGCCAGTTGTGCAAGGCGAACTCTTGGAACACTACGTGCTTTGGACTTCAGTCAGGCAGAGGCTGGGAGAAGGTTGACCAGAGCTCCCTCACTCTGGTGGAGGGATGGGTACAAGGAGAAGCCCCCTTCTTCCCCATTAGCCTCCCTCCTCTCAGTTCCTCTCAGCCTCCAGCTTTTATCACTACAGAAGCGTTACAGTTGGGTGGTTTGATTCAGAGATAGTTATTTTTCTACTGCAGAAATGCCTTGGACAAAACCAGTGCTCACTGAATCTTTGCCACAAAATGGAACAGGCTATCCCAAGGGGCAAGAGGTGCCCACCCCTGTGCCCAGCCTCCTCTTGATGCTCAGTGCCCAGCAGCCTCACCCACCCTGCCTGTCTATTCCTGGGCTGCCCTTTTCTCAAGAAAGTGACCTGCAAAGGCAGCCAGCTGCTGCCTCCACACCGAGGGCTGTGTGGTCCTGCTGCTTGCTCACTGGGAGGTGCGGCTCTTTCTCCTCTTCCTCTAGGAATTCCAGACCGACCATCCACCATGACTAACAACAATGAACAAAGGGCTTAGGGGTAAGAGCTACCTACAAAGACGTGTCATGGAACCCTTCACCATGCAATGCCTTGAACTCAGCTCTGGCTGCTCCCAAGAAAAGGTGGCTGGCTGGGGGCCTGGACACAAGCACAATGGGGCTGGTGGAGCCACTGTGCAGAGCTACTTGAATCATCACTGGGTTTTCATCAACTCCTTTTGTCATACAGACCACTCAAGGGCTGAAGTGTTGGTAACCTTCATTTCGGTGTCCAAAGCCTCACAGCAGCTGAGCCACCCTCAGGTGGTGGCCACAGTCAGAGCTTTGAAAGTTAGTACCAAATGAACGCATCATTGGACACCAAAAATCAAGTGTTACTTTCGTGTTTCCTCACCCCTATCATCTCATTGCCTCCTGCTGACTCTGATTCCGACGCTGAGCTGACCTGCCAGGCTGCCGCTGGATGCTAGAGATGCAGGCCTGCGCCACGCTCGTTTTTCCAGATAGACCTACTCTGTGGAACGGAAGTGCCCTAGCTGCTTTGTTTTTGTAGCACTTGCTGGCTGAGTTTTTCTTTTGCTAATTGCTAACCAGAAAGTCTGGTTAGATGGGGCTCAACTCACTCCCTTTAGTCCCCAGAGCCAGACAAGAGTTAATTCTGGAAAATTCAGTACTTGAATGTACCTGCCTTATTGCATACCAATTTACTGGGGGGAAAAAAAAGTTAGAGATGCCGGCTCCAGATCTCCACTTCATTCACAGGTTATTTTGGAAATCCTGTAAGTTACACTTCCTGTTGTGGTTTTGTTTTGGTTTTTGTTTCCTTTGGCTGATTCCTGCTGAGTGAGGCCAGTCCCTCATCAGGCTCAGGGCAGGTGCCGTTTTCAGGCATGGCCTCCTTTCCATCTAGCACAGCATCTTTGTCTCTGTTCTGTCTCCTCCAAATCCAAGATGATTTTCATTAGTACAGACATGTACAGTCTACAGTTAAAGAGTGATTTGTACTAATATGATTTTGATTCTTCCTCCTCTTTGCTGTCCTTTCAAGACACTTGCTGGAAAAAGCTTTAATGCACTTAGTTTTCCTTTAGGTTTTCTATGACTCAGATGTAAAGGACTTTCTCTGTACAGTATATTACCCAATGCATGTTTGTTCTCTATCCTAATATATTGAACACCACGCAGTTGTGAACTCGTGCAGTGGGGATGTCCCACACCCAACAGAGGCATCTAGCCCCCTGTGTAAAAGGAAAGACATTTTCCTTTGCTGTACTTGCCTGAGCAGTTTTCTTGTCTGTACATGTGAGCTGTGTGAGATAGATGTGAAAAGTTCAAATGAATGCATTTTCCTGCCCCATGTATACAGATTATCATCTGTACAATGAACTGTATGTATGAAAGCAAATGTACTTATTTATAAATGGCTAACACTTGGGAAAACATGGTGTTGTGATGCTTTTCTCCTTCCATTACTGTCTCTTCAGAGAGTTGGCTTTTACACTGGCCCTCCTGAGGATGCCATGATGGGGGCGCCTTCCCCCAGGAGGAATCGGGCAGGTTAGGGCTAAAGCCAAATTCCTGGTGATTTGGTCGGCCTCTTGTGGGACATTCAGAGTCACCCCTTTGTGCATTTATTTCCTCAGTCACATTACTGAGCGCCTCCTTGCCTCAGAGTTGGACACTGTGACAGGCCCTCAAGAGAGCTGTGGACAAGAGACGCCATTCTAAGGACCTGTCAGCACAAGCTTGTGACATTTGTCGAGAAAGGGAGGCTTTTTCTTCATTGGAAGAGGTTTTTCTCCAGCTAAACCAAGGGAGCACTGAGCTTGTTTCATTTTGTACCTGCAGCTGCACCTGATCAGCCACCCTACCAAAAGCCAAGGCTGAGGTGGGCTGCCAGCTTGAGTGGTTACATTTCAGACTGCATCCCCGAGAGGGTAGCGAGCTGGGGTACAGCTCCCACTGTAGACCCAAGGGCTTCACCACAGCTGGAGGCCCACCGCTTCCAGTGGCTTTGTCTTTTCATCAGACACCTGGTCGAACTCCAGTCCTCACCATATAGAGAGCTAGGCAGCCACACTGTGTGTGGGAAAGTGGCAGGTTTCTTGCAACTGGCTGGAGACTCAATACCTTCTAAAGGGGAGAGGAGGGAATAGCACTGAGCCTGCAGCCTTTCCTGCCTAACTGCTACCTCTGTGTTTACTTCAAGGACAAGCAAGGAGGGACACCACTTCCTCTAGACATCAGATTTGTGCTAAACACGTTTCTGCTGTGCAACTACCTGCATTTCCCAAAGCTTGGGGAAGCAGGAAAACTCCAGGCCACACACAGTCAGCCCAGCCTGGACGCCACAATTGCCTTCAAAGAGAAGGGGGCACTCTGGCGGCAGCCACCTGCACAATCTCAAAACCATTCCTAGGCTGCTCCAGTTATTTCATTAAAAAAAAAAAAAGATAAGTCATTGGCAAAATCTCAGATAGATAGATAGATAGATATTTTTTTAAATGGAGTCTCTGTCACCCAGGCTAGAGTACAGTGGCACGATCTTAGTTCACTGCAACCTCCGCCTCCCGGGTTCAAGCGATTCTCCTTCCTCAGCCTCCCTAGTAGCTAGGATTACAGGCACCCGCCACTGCACCTGGCTAATTTTTGTATTTTTAGTAGAGATGGGATTTTGCCATGTTGGCCAGGCTGATCTCAAACTCCAGACCTCAAGTGATCCACCCACCTCGGCCTCCCAAAGTGCTGGGATTACAGGCATAAGCCACTGCGCCCAGCCTAGTTTGTTTTGTTTTGTTTTTAGATGGAGTGTTATGTCACTCTGTCACCCAGGCTGGAGTACAGTGGTGTGATCATAGCTCACTGAAGCCTCGACCTCCTGAGCTCAAGCATCCTCCCACCACACCCTCCCAGGTACCTGGGACCACAGCGTGTGCCACCACTCCCTGGTAACTTTTGTTTTGTTTTGCAGAGATGGAGTCTTGCTGTGTTGCCCAGGCTGGTCTCAAATTCCTGGCCTCAAGCTATCCTCCTGCCTTGGCCTCCCAAAATGCTGGGATTACAGGTGTGAGCCACCACATCTGGCCAAACCCCCAGTTTTTTAGGAAGTCCTGAGACATTGAAGGAAAGGAAAAAGGGAGTGATTCATTTTTAAAAACTATTAACACTTTTTAAAAAGAATTTACCCTCGACCTAAATACAAAGCTACTCAGAGTAGAAACAAACAGCAAACTCAGCAGAAGCCTGTGTAGATCCTCAGAAGCACCGGGTCAGACCTTCCCCTGGGTATCTGCATCCCTCATGGGTACCTTTGGTAACTGCAGGCAGGTGAAGTACACACGTGCATGTGGTGGCCAAACTCCCCTGCGGTCAGCTGGGAATGGGTAGGTGAACTAGCAGGGAATGGAGTCATCCTCTTTCAGCCTTAAAAACAGAAACTGGAGGAGGAGCTCGGAGAGCCTTGGCAGCTGAGTTATTCCATTCTCAGGAATACGATGGGGCATTGATAACAAGGATATCATGTCTGGAAGGCCCTGTGATAAAAAGAGAGGGTCCTCATAGAAGAGAAGGTGCTCAGAGCCCATTCTAACAGGCCGTTCTCTTGGGAGGTCCATTATGTCCCAGACACCATGATAAGGGCTTCACATATATTCCCTAATATTTTTCTCACACCTCGACAGGCGACATTGCTGTCTCCAAAACACAAATGCGGAAACAGATCCTGAGAGCTGAAGTTGCTCAGGGTCAGGCAAAGGTAGGGCTGACTCAGAGCCACACTGAGAGCTCTTGCCTCCACCATGCTGCCTCCTCTCTCAGAAGGGATGGTCTGAAAAGAGCAAACCCGAATGATGCCCAGCAGAGCCCAGACACTGGGTCCAGGAGGACGGCTTGGGAAATGCTGTGTGCTCATTTGGAGAAATAACTCTATGTTTAGTCAAGAGGAGTCACTTTGGGACTTGACAGAGTTCCAAACCCAGTAAGAAGGTGACATCCCTGCTGTTATCCAACTGGAGATTAGTAGAGGAAGAGGTGAAGTGGCCCTCTGGAGAGGGAGGCATTATCCCCTGGTGCCGAGGTCATTTCAGTATTCACGGATACCCTTTCAGAAAGCTGAAACTGGACCCCTTCCTTATACCTTATACAAAAATTAACTCTAGATGGATTAATGATTTAAACATGAGGCCTAACACCATAAAAACTCTAAAAGGAAACCTGGGCAATATCATTCAGGACATAGGCATAGGCAAGGACTTCATGACTAAAACACCAAAAGCAATGGCAACAGAAGCCAAAATAGACAAATGGGATCTAATTAAACCTAAGAGCTTCTGCACAGCAAAAGAAACTATCAATAGAGTGAACCAGCAACCAACAGAATGGGAAAAAAAACTTTGCAACCTACCCATCTGACAAAGGGCTACTATCCAGAATCTACAGAGAACTTAATCAAATTTACAAGAAAAAAACAACCCCATCAAAAAGTGGGCAAAAGATATGAACAGGCACTTTTCAAAAGAAGACATTTATGCAGCCAACGAACATATGAAAAAAAGCTCGTCATCCCTGGTCATTAGAGAAATGCAAATCAAAACCACATTGAGATACCACCTCACGCCAGTTAGAATGGTGATCATTAAAAAATCAGGAGACAACAGATGTGGAGAAATAGGAACGCTTTTACTCTGTTGGTGGGAGTGTAAATTAGTTCAACCACTGTGGAAGACAGTGTGGTGATTGCTGAGGGATCCAGAAACAGAAATACCATTTGACCCAGCAATCCTATTACTGGGTATATACCCAAACAAGTATAAGTCATTCTATTATAAAGACACATGCACATGTATGTTTATTACGGCACTGTTAACAATAGCAAAGACTTGGAACCAACCCAAATGCCCACCAATGATAGACTGGATAGAGAAAATGTGGCACATATACACCATGGAATACTATGCAGCCATAAAAAGGATGAGTTCGTGTCCTTTGCAGGGACATGGATGAAACTGGAAACTATTCTCAGCAAACTGACACAAGAACAGAAAACCAAACATCACCATGTTCTCACTCATAAGTGGCTGTTGAACAATGAGAACATATGGACACAGGGAGGGGAACATCACACACTGGGGCCTGTCAGAGGGTGGTGGGGGCTGGGAGAAGAATAGCAAGGGGTGGGGGGATTGGGGAGGGATAGCATTAGGAGAAATACCTAATGTAGATGACAGGGCAGTGGATGCAGCAAACCACCATGGCACGTTTATAGCTATGTAAACTGCACGATCTGCACATGTACCCCAGAACTTAATTTTAAAAAAAAGGCGGGGGGGCCAGGCACGATGGCTCACGCCTGTAATCCCAGCACTTTGGGAGGTAAAGGCAGGTGGATCATGAGGTTAGGAGTTCAAGACCAGCCTTGCAAAGATGGTGAAACCCCCATTTCTACAAACAAACAAAAAAAAAAGCTGGGCACGGTGGCAGGCACCTGTAATCTCAACTACTCGGGAGGCTGGGATATACATAAACAAATAAATAGGCAAGAAAAAAAGATGCGGAGGCTGGTGCAAAAAATAAAAAAAAAACAGAAATGAGATGCTTTTGACTGAGGAACCAGCTTGTGACAACTGTCAAGCCATGTGCTTTGAATACTTTTCAGTAAATAAAGGTCCCCACGGAAGCCTTGATTCAAGAGGGACTCTACCGGTGCCTTAAGGAAGGACCTCTCCACTCTGGCTCCTACACGAGAGACCAGCTACAATACAGAAGATAAAGTTGAGACAAATGCTGCGAAGCAGGGACTCCTGTTACCTTAGTAGAGATCTGCTGTTGGGTCCCTTTAAATAGTGAGCTCTGGTGTGTTTTTCAGTTGCTTTCAGTCAGGGGTCTCCAAGTCCAGGGCCCCAGGCCAGTATGGGTCCATGGCCTGTTAGGAACCTGGTGGCACAGGAGGAGGTGAGCAGCAGCAAGTGAGTATGACCGCCTGAGCTCCCCGTCCTGTCAGATCCCCAGAGGCGTTAGATTCTCATAGGAGTGTGAACCCTATTGTGAGCTGGCATGTGAGGGATCTAGGTTGCCCCCTCCTTAAGAGAATCCAATGCCTGATGGTCTGTCACTATCTCCCAGCACCCCCAGAAGGGACTGTCTAGTTGCAGGAAAACAGGCTCAGGGCTCCCACTGATTCCACATTATGGTGAGTTGCAGAATTATTTCATTATATATTACAATGTAATAATATAAAATGCACAACAAATGTAATGTGCTTGAATCATCCCAAAACTATTCTCTGCCTCCAGCCTTGGTCTGTGGAAAAATTGTCTTCCACAAAATCTGTCCCTGCTGCCAGAAAGGTTGGGGACCGCTGCTTTAAGTGACAAGGCACAGAGCGCACAGTGCGATTCCATCCAGATTTGCCAGAACACACCTTCTGCCTGAGCCATGTACTTGGATCAAAAGTGGAATCTCGGCTTGTTCCAAAACCTTAGCTCCTCCTCTTAAGGATCAAAAGACCAATTTCAAAGGGAAAGGGGTCCATTAAACACTGGGAGACACTCCTCCCTGAGGCTCTTATCAGGTACTTGCCGCCTTGCCCTCCAGGCCACCCTCTCAGGCTGAGAGCAAAGGGTTTATCTCACCACGTGGAAACACTGCCTCCGCTGGGTCGAGACTGGACAACCTGGGCCTTTTCAGACCCTAGGCCATGATCAATATCACTAATCACTCTACCTTCTGTGCCCAGCCTGCAGATACCTAATTTCTCTCAGGCCCAGAGCTAACGCCATGTACATGGCTCCTTTTATTGCACAGTAAAGGAAGGCAACAGGCCAGAGGTCTGCTGTAGACATTTATTGCATCATCTGTTGCACCAACAGCACATTGTATTTCACAGAAGATTGGCCACAGGCAAAATAAAATAACCCACCACAGAGCTGCTTCTGGGGGGCCGTCTTTGGCTCCTCAGTCATCCTTAGTCATCCAGCATTCACTTTGGCAAACAGAGCAGTTTACAGACTTTTGTTGCAGATCTAAGGTTCCATTTCTCTCTGTAGCATTCGGGCTAGGGAGAGACAGGATTGTACTTTGGTACTTTGTCTAAGGCGGGGTTTTCCCACATGTAGACATTTCACTATACAAGTGGGTGTCTGATTAAAGAACTCACAATGCCACTACCCTTGAAGAGTACACAGTGTAAACAGGAGGCGAACACCATCATCCAGGCAGGCTGAGGAGGCGGGAAAGGGGCTCGAAGGAGCCTGGGCAGCCCCTGCTGGGGAGGGGCCTGAACTATAACCACCTGCTCCCAGAAATGACATTGCCCAAGGCAGGACTGGCAGCAAAAGCCAACTACAGGAGATCTGAGCATCAGAGGAGGCCGACCCGTTTGTCTAAGGTGGCATCGGGGAGGAAAGGGGCAACCATGACAAGAGTCGCCATCAGGTCCGGAACTGTTACTAACTTTTTCACTGAAGCAAACTGTGTGTCTCAAGCTAAGCCATGCTCCTCAAACCCCCAAAAAACAAGGAAAACAAGGAGAGAACAGTCACCAGATCCAAGAAGCACACCGTCAGCGTTCTAATCATGCTATCTCCGGGCCGAAGCCAAATGGTGACTCAGCTAACAGCATGACACTCATACAGAACATAAAGAGGCTGGAGGATCTGCAGACCAGTCTAGTTCTGACTCCATCCTGACTTCCTGGAAAGATGGGCACCAGGTCAGAGGGAGAAGGCTCGTCCTCCAGAACAGAGGCAGTAGCTCCAGCAGCCCAGGGGCTCCAGCCACAGCCAGCAGCAGTGGTTTTTCATTTAAAAAATGCAAAGGTTTGTGCCCTCCGCCTCCCAGCCCCAGCAGAGCCTGGGAGAGGAAACCAGAGCTGAGCTGTGAGGTCGGGGGAGGGGTGCTGCCAGGAGGGAGCCCCAGCAGAAAGGGGCTGCAGGGTGCCTCCCACCTTTGCCCCCCATGTCTGGATCAGCCTGAGAGGAGGCTGCACACATCTGCGAAGGGAACGTTTGTCTAAGTCATGGGCTTCCACCCTCTCTCCCAGCAAAGCTGCCCTGGATAAAGACTTAAAGAATAGGAGGGTCAGGACTGCAGCTGTCCTGGATAAAGGGTTAAAGAATAGGAGGGTCAGGACTGCAGCTGGACCAGGGCCTCATCTCAGCCCCCGGGGGCCTGGCCCGCCCCTCTCCTGGGAACCTTGCTCTCAACACCAACATACTCGACACATCATCTCACTTGCTCCTCTGCCAAAGACTGGGCCCATCTGTGCCACGTGTTACTCGGGCTAGAGAGGCTCCTGGTTTGAATTCAGCAGCCATCATGGCCTTTCCAGGCGCGTCCCTGAGGACCCCCCCCCAGGCCCCCCGGTTTCCCCTGGCCTTGTCCCAGGCCATCTGCTGCCGGGAGGGTGAGGCCCTCTCGCTGCTTCCGCTAAAGATCTGTGCTCTGCGACCAGGACTGACCACCAAAGCCTCTGCGCTGAAGGGGGAAAGAGACGCGGAAGCTACACACGACTAACGGGTCTAAAGCAGCGGAGAAAGGAGAAGCGGAGGCGGCGGAGCCCCGCCCCAGAAAGCAGCACTCAAACAGACGCAGCTGCACGCACTCTCCCGCCCGCCGCCAGAGCCTGCAGCCCTGAAGACACCCTGCGGACCCCCAGGGCCTGCTGGGCGCATCACTGGGAGCCGGGGCTGTCTCCCTCCGTCAGCGTCTTGAAGTCCATGGAGAGGGCCTGCTCCTCCGCCTGGGAGGGCCGCTTCCAGTCGGGCCGGGTCAAGATGTAGAGCACCACAACCCCGAAGCAGGCCAGCAGCAGGCCCAGCACGTTGGCCAGGACGCCCTCGGGCTCAAACAAGCTGTACTTGGCCCTGCAGGGGTGAGAGGAAGGGAGGAGCTGCCCGAGGGGGTCACAGGCCAAATGCCCTTCGTATCCTGGGCCTTAAAGATGGCACGGGGATGCCAGCACCAGCCCCTGCCTCCCTACCCTGCCCAACAGAACGACCACACCACCCCCGCCCCCAACCAGCAATCTCCAGCTACGGCTCAGAGGAGAAAGAGATGGGGAATGTAAAAATCTAGATCATTCTTCCAGTTCTAAGCAGTTGTGCCGCAGATCCTGCTGCGTGATGGGAATGAATAGGGTGCCCATAGCCCCAAAGTTTCTCTGAAAGGATAAAGGCAACCAAAGCCAGGCCCCATGCCCCCAAATCTTAGCAAACTACAGACGCCGGTTGTCTGAGTCCACGCGAGGCGGCGCGGCACAAGAAGCCACGACCGGGAAGCCGAGGACAGGGTGAGCTCTGTGCAGGGCTTGTGCGGGGCTGGCTCGGGCCCTGCCCCCTCCCGCCAGGGACACTCACCCGAGCTTGAACAGCAGGGCCTCCTTCAGGCCCAGCAGGGCGGTGCCCACGGAGAGGAGGAAGATGGTGGCGCCAAAGAAGATGTGTGACGCGCGGTAGCGGCTCCGCAGGGAAAACGAGGCTCCAGGGAAGAGGAAGAAGCTGAAGCCCACCAGCCACTAGGAGGAAAGGAGGGCGGTTCCGGGACGGGGCAGCGGCCAACCCGAGCAGCCGAGGTTGGCCCAGGCCCAAGCCGACGCGCCCGTGCGACTACGTGCGCCTGCGCGCCCACGTGCCCACGTGGACTGCGAGGCCCTCAGCCCCGCCTGGTTTCCTCCCTCCTCAGCATGATGGTGGGAGGGGCACAACCCCAACGCTTGAGGCCTTAGCACACTCGCAGACTCGGAAAGCTGGGCTTGTGAGCCGCAGGGCGCCTGGAAGCTGGGCACTCGGCCTCCAATCCTAGCTTTGCACCCACCCAGGCCTGGGAAAGCAGGGTCCGGCTGTGCTAAGGCAGCTCTCTCCTCTGCACGCACCCCAGGGAACAGGCCCTCCCATCAAGCACGTTTGGCCCAGCTCCCCTCCCTCTCCCACCTCCCTGGGAGGTGGCCCAGGCCCCGGGTGCTGGAAGGACTCACCTGCACGAAGTACAGGACAAAGACGAGGATCCCGCACCAGCTGTGCAGGCTGTACAGGTCAGGGTAGCCCTTCTTCCTGTGGTAGTCGAACACCGCCACCAAGCCTGCGCCAGAGACGTCACGGGAGGACAGGGTTGGATGTGGAAAAGGGACGGGGTGAGATGACTCAAGGGAACCTGTTAGCGGGGACTTCTGGGCTTTAGTCCCAGCTCGATGGCTGCCAGCACCCAGCAGCCCTGCAGGGGATGTTTGAGGTGGGACGGGCCCATCACAGCTCTGGGGATGGAACAGAGCAGATGAGGCGGGCATTTGCGACACCTGAAGAGGCAGGAAGGCTGCACCCAAGAACTCACCAACCAGGGCGATGATGAGTGCAAAGACGTGCAGCAGCCCGTGCAGGACCTTGGTGGTGCGTTTGGCTTCATTCCTGAAGACACGGTAAACCAGCAGGGCTGTGGAAGGCGAGAGTGGGAACATGAGTGCACCCGCCTGCAGTGAGGCCTCTTGCCCAGCATCAAGGAGGCCCCTTGGTGCAGAGGCAATGTGAGCTGGCGGCTTGTCACCGGAGCCCAGCTGCAGGAACCGAGGACAAAGCCAGCCTCCCCGGGGACCCTGGGCATCTCCTGGCCTTCTCCCAGAGCACCTAGGGCTGTGTGCAGCCTAACACCCCTCCCCTACCCTCCAACCTCCCCAAACTGTGCACACTCAAAGAGGGCAGGGCGGGAGGCTGCGCCATGTCCCGTCACCAGGTGAGGCAGCAAAGCCAGGGCCTCTGCCCTCGCCCCCACCTGAAGGAGCTACCCAGCCCGGCAGACACCCTGCCCCACCCGCCTTCTTGTCAGGTATCCTGCACATTCCAGGCTGTGTTTGGGGTTCACTGTTGGTCACACTGAGGAAACCGGCAGCCACTGAGTTCACCTGTTAGCCACATGGTCCCTCACACAGCCCCACTGCAGCCTGGGCAGATGGTACTATGCTTTGCAAGCAGGCCCCCTCCCAGGCAGAGCCTTGTGATCCCAGCCTGACCTCCGGCATCCAGAAGAGGTGGGCAAGGCCAGGCCACGTGAGGAATGCCTCTGAGCTTTCTGCTGCTCAGGGTGGCTGTCACCAGGACTGCCTCTAGGAAGAGTGGGATCAACCAGATGTAGATCCCGCTTCCTGGATCTCTGGCCTGGAGGCAGGTAGAGGCCACGCACCGCCTGGCTCCTGTCCCAGAGGGAGGCACTCTAGCTCTGGCAAGTCCCAGACACACGCGCATGCACACACACACTGTCACATATGCTTATTTTTTCCCTCAATTCAAACCACCCCTGCAGCACGGCCTGGCTCGGGGCCCCACCCCTTTCCCTCTGTTCCACGAAGCCCCCACCTTGGATGCTCTGTGTGGAAACAGAAGGTGCCAAAGCCAGGCCAGGCTGGACAGGAGCTGCCACCCACCTGCCTCCATCTCCCCAGGCTCTGAGCCAGCTTCCATCTCTGTCTTTGTTAGAATCTTAGATTTGTCCAACCGGAAGAGACTGCAGGGGTGACAGGACCCCTGCAAACTGCCTCTCAGGGACCTCCACAAGCCCAGGCAGATAGGAGTAGCCATTGGACTCACCACCTCCCTGCAGGAAGATCAGGCCTATGGCCATGCAGAGTGGGTGCACGTTGAACTGCAGGTCACTCTCCCAGGCAATGCCGCCTCGGTACAGACCAAGCCAAGCGCCAGTCATGGCCACCAAGGTCAGGCCCAGCAGCTGGGAGAAGGCCACGTAGTAAGGCAGCGCTGTGGGGGTGGACGCTGTGGCCCTGCCCTCCATGCTGAGGCCAAGGCTGCAAGAAAAAAGCAGAGCTCAGAGGAACAGCGCACAGCACTCCAAGATGTGCAGAGCCCCCTGAGATGCACAAAGCTGCCCCAGATGCACACAGCCCCCCAAGATAAGCATGGGGCCCCCAGATGTGCGTGTCCCCTGAGATGTACACCCTCCCCAAGATGCATGTGGCCGCCACCCCCGAGATGCACACATGCCCCCCCACAAGATGCACACACCCATCCCTGGAGATGCACAGTTCCTCCAGATACGCACAGACATCCGAGATATGCACGGCCCCTCCAGATGTGCATGGTCCCCCCAAGATGCGCACAGCCACCCTGGAGATGCACACAGTCCCTCCCGGAAATGCACACAGCCACCCCCACTAGATGTGCACAACAGTCCCTGGGGTTGTACATAGTCCCCCCAGATGCACACAGCCACCCCGGGGATGCACACAGCACCCCCTGAGATGCACATGTTGTCCCAACAGATTCACACGTCCCCCTCCCCACCACCAAGATGCAGCCCCGATACCCTCCACCGAGGCTCCCAAGGGAAGCAGCCCTCGTTCTCCCACCCACAAGCCCCTTCCCACCCATTATCCTGGAGCAAGAGTCCCAAGTCTCAGGAATGACTGCAGGGGGAACCTCCCCACAGGAACAGGCAAGACCTGGGACATGACGCCAGGAGTTCCATATGCAGTGAGGATGCAAGGCAAGATACCCCAAATTCTGGTGAGCATAAGGGTCCAGTGCCTGGCTTTCTTTTCTGTTTCAAGAGGCCCTGGCCTTCCTCAGGTGGGCTTTGTAGGTGAGTTACACAGGTGAGCACACTCCTTGAAGGGATGGGACTGGTCACACCTTTTCTCCAGACACATCATGAAGTACATCTCGGGGAGAAATGGGAAGTCTCTCTCCCCAGCCTAGTTTTTAAGTCCACACTGGCGATGAGGAGGCCCCCCCACCCCACACCCAGGAGAGCCAGCCCAGCTTCCACGCCCCGCCCACCCCCCCACCTCGCGGCACCTGCAAGATAGAAGTGCCCGGACCCAGCTGCACACAGAGACCTGTCAGCACACAGGGACACTGCACTTCCCCTCCACACCTGGGGCGGATGGACCTGCACTCTAGAACGGTCCTCAGGTGAGGTTCCAAAACGGAAGGTCCCCAGAAGCGAGGCCTGCAAGGGGGCTGGGTAGAGCTCAGCACGGCTGTGGAGGCCCTCGACCCCACGTGGCCCTCCAGGGAGAACAGAGGGCAGGTGGTTCCTAGGGACGTAGGAATGAGAAGGCCACACTAGGAGCCCACAGCAGTGCCCAGTGCCTGCACAGCCTCGTGCCAGACAGGAGAGCACCCAGCATCTGGGGATGGGAGGAGAGGCGGCAGGAGAACAAGCGTGCCCTCGCCTGCTCTCCCTTCACCCAGTGGCAGCAGCCCGTGCGCCATGGAAAAGTGCTGTCATGGCCCTCCACTGCCACTGTGACTGCTGCACCATGGCCACCACCGCAGCCACCACAAGCAGATACTGGAGCACCGCTGCTGCCCCCACCACACCCCGGATGGCTGCCCACTGGCCCCTCGCCATGGTCCAGCCTCTCCTGGCAGCAACTGTATCAGAACTAGGAGGACAGTGGCCAGCACAGGGGCACTGACCCCTTTCACACTCACCACACACCATGCCCTGCAGCAGCCAGGAGCTGGTTTTCAGTGCCTCCCAGGGATGGGCTCCTTCTCTGCTGCCCAGTTCTCTGCCACGTCAGACAACTGTTGGCAACTCCACCATTAAAAGCGGGATGTGTGTTGGCCGGGCTCGGTGGCTCACACCTGTAATCCCAGCACTTAGAGAGGCCAAGGCGAGTGGATCACCTGAGACCAGGAGTTCAAGACCAGCTGCAACACGGTGAAATCCCGTCTCTACTAAAAATACAAAAATTAGCTAAAACATGGTGATGCACATCTGTAACCCCAGCTACTTGGGACGCTGGGGCAGGAGAATCACTTGAGCCTGGGAGGCAGAGTTTGCAGTGGGCCAGGTTCATGCCACTGCATTCCAACCTGGGTGACAGAGTGAGACTCTGTCTCAAAAAAAAAAAATTTTTTTTTAATTAAAAAGAAGGGGGGAAGGTGTGTTAATAATCCACACGCACTGCAGTAGAATATGGATCAGCAAAAAAGGTAAAATGTCAGGCCATCAGCATTTGCTCTGTGTCCTCACACACCTTCCCAAAAACACATATGCATCCTCTAACAGAAGCAGGATCGTGCTGTTTCCCAACCTGCTTTTTCACTAAGGGCGTAGCACGCATGGTTTGTGTCACTGAGTATGCAGCCACATCATCATTCTCACACTTTTACACTGCATGGCCATTTTTTAGCCAACAAGTCCCCACTATTCAGCATTTAGCTAGCTGTCAGTTTTCCACCAAATAAACAACAGGATGTGGTCATCTTTGCAAACTCCTCTGCAGGGAATCCTGAGACAAGAGCTAGGTTCTGTTTTAAATTTCTGACACATTCCGTCAAATCATCTCCCAGAAACACAGCCCCAGGGTGGACAGGAATATGGGATTCCAGAAGCCCCAGCCGACAAAAAATCCTGTTTCTGGAATTCCTGCCTCTTTCCTTATCTGTCACCTATATAGGTATCAGTTCTATCCCCGCAACCCCAAACTCAAGCCCCATTTCTGGCTGCTCACTACTCATCTCATCTCTGGATATCCCACAGATGCTTCAAACCCAGCCCATCCCTAGTCACCTCCTCTCCCATCGTCACCAAGTCCTCTCACGCCTTCCCCACTCTAGCGGGACTGCCCTTCTTCCGGGCCCAGGGGACACCTCGGCTCCTCCGCAGAAGGCTGCCCAGGCCACCGCATGCTGGGCCCTCCCCTCACTTCCCTCCCGACAATCTTCACGCCACACCCAAGTCAGGGCCCGCGGCTTCTCCCTCTTCAACATGACAGACACTCTAGGACTAAGCCAGCTCCCAAGGTCATGCTGTCCCCTGCACAAGTGGCCCCGAGCGCCAGTGAAATGCCAACTTCGTGACACGATCCCGCCCGTTTCCATCTGCAGCCCCCACTGTTCCCACCAGGCCCACTAGAGACGCCCGAGCTCATGGCCAAGGACATGGTCCAGCCTGGCTCCCTGCCGCGGGCCCCACACCCCTCCCTCCACTCCCCAGGCACCTCGCAGGCAGGTCACTCTGTCCCCAGGCTCTCCCGGAGCCTCCTTACCCTGTTGCTTCTGTCTAGGTTAATCTCGAGGTGCCCTGTCTGCTCCTCGAAGGCAGGGATGCTCTCGATCCTCCTTGGGAATTCTCGGGTCTCCAACTCCCCGAGTCTAATGGGAAAATGTGCTGAAAGAAGTGCTGTCCCCCCAGTCACTTGTCATCTGTCTTTCTCTCCAGGCCACCGCCTCCTTTATTAGATTCATCCCCAGAGAGCCCGGCTGCAGGCAGAATCTGATTAGCTCCTATTAGGAAGAACAGAGGGGACATCACCCCTCCCTCCGCCGGGCAACCCGACAACTTCCCCATGCCTCGTAGAGTACAAAGGGCAGGAGAGGCCGGCAGAACAAGGAGCCGCTGCCCATTCCCTCCTTCCCACCAGGCCCCCGGGGGCAGGCAGACACCAGAGCCAGGATCCCTTCTCGGAGGGGCAACTGCCTATGCTGAAATGCCCAGCCTGGCCTCCTGGGGAGTCGCACCCCTGAGTCTGTTTGCTCCCACTGTGTCGCAGTGGACATGTGCTTGGTGTGTCAGGAGGGTGGGGACCCAACAGCCTGTGAGCCCCTGCTCTGTGCTGGGTGCTTCACGCCCTCTCTCATGTCACCCTTAAATGACACTGTGCAGATAATAGGAGCACTGACCCAACTTGACCCACCAGAAAATGGGGGCTCAAGGAGGACAAGAGACATGCCCCCAAATTCCCATCAGCAAATAGCAGCTCAACTCAACCCGCACGCACCCGCACTCGGCCAGATGCTAGGGCCACACAGAGGGGGCCTGGTCCCTGCTCTCAAGGGGCTTGCAGATAAGCTTCTGTGCGATGCAAATGTTCAGGTAAGGGTGGTACAAGTTCAAGCCAAGAGCTGATCCGGGCCTCCAAGACCCGTCCTAACGCACACATGGAAGATGGCACCCCTGCTTTTACGTCTGTGGGTAGCAGCGTCTCCAGCTCTCCTGCCAAGCAGTGGCTGCCTGCTGCTGCTGTGGCTTTGGCCTTTCCAAGGCCCAGGAACTAGGGTGGTGCCATCAGGCTTTCCAGAGACTGAAGCCAGCCAGGGTCTGTGTCGGCGCTCACTGGGGAAGCTGCCTGGACGCAGGGCTCCCAGGTGGTGTTCCCCCTCCTGTGCCAGTCCTCCCTGCGTCCTCCCTGCTTCGGTTCCACCACAGCAGTAAGCACTGGTACGTGCAGACAGCGGGTCCTGACCACAGGCAAGAGGGAAGGGGTTCAAGGAGGGCCAACAAGCCAAGAGAACTGCATTTTCATTTGCTCCGAAGGTGATCGTCCTGGCTCCTGCGACCCAGGGACCCGGGGCATGCGCGCATCTGGGAGGAATCCAGAGATGAACAGCAGAGGCCCGTTCCCTCTGGAACAGCAGTGGCCCATTCCCGACTGGAAGGCGAGGCTTCTTAGTCTAAGTGTGAGGACGACAGGAAAGCCCTTGGCTGGCCTGCAGGCCACCGAGGTCCGCAGGTTCTGAGTGTGGCTCTGTGCTTTACAGGAGGTGCGTAGAAGATCCCTTCCGCAACAGGGCGCTCACAAGGCCATTCATTCAACATAATTGATAACCCATTTGAGTGCGAGGAGGGGCCGTGTCCCATGCCAGGGGTGGGATTTACAGGGATAGACATTCCAATGTCTCTGGACAGAATTGGACCCACCCACAAACGTGTCTGCTGCATTGCAAACCTGGACCTCGGATGAGATTTACTCCCAAGGAAGCAAGGGCCTTTGAACCGTGGCCCTCCTTTCCCAGTCTTGACAGCGAGAATCCTCTCTCGCCCTTCCCTCCTCACTGGGTGGCCCTGGGACTCCAGCTGTTCTTGGCCCCTCTGGGTTCTCAGAGCAGAACTGTGGGCAGCAGCTTCAAGGCCTGGAAGCAGCCACTCCCCACCCCCAAGGGCTCCGCTGCCCAGCAGACCAGAACCTGGTGACCAGAGGGAGCGCATGTAGCCCTCACAGTCACTTGGCTTCCTCTGTGAGAGCTCAGGATGAGGATGACTGATCTCTGGCAGTTTCTGGAACTGAGAGCTGTGAGAGGCACCCTCCTCCCCACCCACTCCCACCACCTGCAGTCAGAGTCCACCTAATGCAATCAGTGCGTTAAGGACAGCAGGACCTGCAAGGCTTAACCGAGCTGAGCATCACTCTCCCTCCCTGCGTCCACTGCGTTTTATTAAAAGGTGACCAGGACTAATCTCATTACTGGGGACCAGACACTGCACATGGCACACAGCCTGGGGGGGTGGAAGGCAGAGCAGGGAGGCTGGGAAGCAGGCAGCCTGTGCTGGCCGCAGCCCTCCTTATCAACAGCAGGGTTTGAATTGAGTTAGGAAAGATTGTGACTGAGGAAGGGATGACATCTCTTCTTGATGGGTGGAGGGGAAAACAGCTCAATTGCCCCAGAATGTCCTAGCATGTGATGAAGGAGAAAGCAAAGTGTGGTGTAAGCTGTCAGGGTACTTTCTTAGCGCCCCAGTCGCCCCAGGAAGAAGGGGCTTCCCAGGCGATGCTCCCCCTTCCATGCCAGTCCTCCCTCCTCGGTACCAGCATGGCACTAAGCACGGGTGCCCTCAGAGACAACAGGCCCAGACCGGAGGGCAGGGTAAGAGAGAAGGCATTACAGGAGGGGGCAAACAAACCGAGAGAGCTGCATTTTCATTTGCTCCCAGGGTGGCTGTCCTGGCCCATGCAGCCCAGAGACCAAGGGCATCCAGGCTGCTTGGACCAGGCACCAAGGAACCAGCTGCCTGGGAAGCAGCAGAGCTTGAAGTCAAACACTGAGCTCCTTTCTCCCACCAGACAGGGGACTCCCAATGCTTACAACAAAAATGTTTCCATTTTCATGAAAATCACAAGCAAAAATGAACATTTAGGGTTGCGGAAAATGTTGCAATTTTTTTTTTTTTTGAGACAGTGTCACTCTGTTGCCCAGGCTGGAGTGGCGTGATCTGGGCTCACCGCAACCTCTGCCTCCTAGGTGCAAGCAATTCTCCTGCCTCAGTCTCCCAAGAAGCTAGGATTACAGATGTGCATCACCACACCTGGCTAATATTGTATTTTTAGTAGAGACAGGGTTTCACTATGTTGGCCAGGCTGGTCTTGAACTCCTGACCTCAGGTGATCCACCTGCCTCAGCCTCCCAAAGTGATTTTTTTTTAACTTATTTTATTATTTATTTATTTTTTTCTTGGAGACAAGGTCTAACTCTGTCACCCAAGCTGGAGTACAGCGGCATGATCATAGCTCACTGCAGCCTCGGACTCCTGGGCTCAAGGGATCCTTCCATCTCAGCTTCCCAAGTAGCTAGAACTACAGGTATGCTAAAACGCCCAGTTAATTTTGTTTTGTTTTGTTTTTTGTTTTTTTGAGAGATAGGGTCTCACTATGTTTCGCAGGCTAGTCTCAAACTCCTGGTCTCAAGCAGTCCTCCGGCCTTGGCCTCCCAAAGCTCTGGGATTACAGACAGACATAAGCCAGCCCTAAAATGTTTTGTTTTGTTTTTTATTGTAATCCAGTCTGGATTATACTTGCCTTTATACCAATGCAGTTGTAAAATATAATTTTTATTTTTATTTTTTTTAAGACGGAGTCTCACTCTGTCGCCCAGGCTGGAGTGCAGTGGCACGATCTCGGCTCACTGCAACCTCTACCTCCTGGGTTCAAGCAATTCTCCTGCCCCAGCCTCCTGAGTAGCTGGGATTACAAGCTCGTGCCACCATGCCCGGCTAAGTTTTGTATTTTTTAGTAGAGACGGGGTTTCACCATATTGGACAGGCTGGTCTCAAACTCCTGACTTCGTGATCCACCCACCTCAGCCTCCCAAAGTGCTGGGATTACAGGCGTGAGCCACGGTGCTCAGCCCTGAATTTTTATTATTTTTTATGGAGGAAGGCACCTATGAAGACCAGAAGGCCAATGGCTCATGAAAGGCCCAGCGCAGCCCAGGTTAGAGAGATGTGATTTCAAAGCAGGCTCACTATTTATAACCGTCAGCTCCTGGACAAGCCAAGTCCCTTCTCGGAGCCTGCTTCCTTATCTATAAAGTGGGAGGATATCTGGATCTACCTTACTGACCACAGAAAGAGTAAGTGGATAAACGTTTTAGCGCCCAGCACAGTGTCTGCCATGCAGTCACAGCACTCCATCAAAGAGCAATCTCACAAACACAAAATCTGTCCTAAGAGCACCTCAGGAGAGTCGCACTGCGGACACAGGAGGTTTCGGGCCACAGAGAGCCAGATGGCAGCCGACGCTAATAAATCCACACTCCCTTTCTGTCCACCAACAGCCCCCCACACCGAGCAGAAACTCCTGGGGCTGGGAAGAACGCAGGATGGTCTGCTTTTAATCTGTGATATTTTATATTCCTAAAATTCATTTATGAATTGCTCAGACATTAGAGTACTTTTTCCCAGTGAAACTATGGTTTTAGAGGCGGTTAATTTCTCGTTCCCCTCCACCAATGCCATCTAATGCCATTGAACCACCTGGTATTAGCATGAGCCAAAGCTCTGCCTACCAAGGGAAGGTGGTGGGGACAGTAAAGTGGTAGGACAAGGCTGGGTGTGGTGGCTCAGGTCTGTAATCCTAGCACTTTGGGAGGCCAAGGCAGGCAGATCACTTGAGGTTAGGAGTTCGAGACCAGCCAGGCCAACACGGTGAAACCGTCTCTACTAAAAATACAAAAATTAGCCAGGTGTGGTGGTGCATGCCTGTAATCCCAGCTACTCGGGAGGCTGAGGCAAGAGAATCACTTGAACCTGGAAGATAAGAGGTTGCAGTGAGCTGAGATTGTGCCAGCCTGGCAACAGAGCAAGACTCCATCTCAAAAAAAAAAAATTAAAGAAAGAACAGGAGTGAGACAAGCAGGGTGGTTCCACCTCCAGCTCTAGGAGGCTCCTTTTGCAAGGGGATGGGGCTGCAGCCACGTGGTATTTTCCTGCCTCCATCCAATTTCACAGGAGAAATCCAGGCATCTAGAGGAGGTGGCAAAGCTTTTCTTTTTTTCATTAGCTATGAAAACAAAGGGGCAAAATCTAGGCCCCCGAGATGTAACTTCATTTACAGAGTCAGAAAATCCACAAAGGCTGCCAAGGTGGAATGAATGAGAGGAGGGGGCGACCAGAAGGGAGAAGTCTGGGACGGGGACCCCAGATCCACACGGACAATCCTCGCTCCGTGATGCAGTGGGGGACGGGGCAGGGAGTGAGGGAGGGTGGCACTGTCATCTCCCAGGTGTCAAGGTGGCGGCAGCTGCACCCTCGGCGCAGTTGGCACCGGCCAGACCCACCACAGGCCCACCGAGGCCACTGAAGGAGTGGGGCTTTCCCACTCGGGAAACTCCTACCCTTGCGCTCTGAAGCCGGGGGCGTCGGGACACCCAGGCGGGGACCTGCGGCTCCATGTTGCAGCCCAGGCCCTGCTCCGGGCAGGAGGCGGTGGCTCCGGTTTCAGGTTTCAACAGGGCAGCCATGCCAAAGGCTGGTTGATCCACCTGCACCCTACCTTGCTCTAGAACGCAGCGCAGGAGCAAAGATCCAAACTCCGGGTCCCCGGCAAACGGGGTCTCGATTCTAACTTCAGCAGACACGCGGCACCCGGGCAGGCCAGGGCGGAGGCCGCCCGGACCCGAAGAGGCAGCGGCTCCGAGAGGGGCTGGGGTGCGGGTCGGCGCCAGAGTCCAGTGCGCGGCCTCAGGGGACAGGTGCGAGGCCGGCTGCTGCTCCGGCGCCCGGCGCGGTCCCTCCCTGCGCAGTCGGGGCTCACCGGGGCCGCCCCCGCCCCGCACCCCTGCGCGCCCCGCTCCCAGCCCCGGCCCGGCCGCCTACCTCGCCTACCCGAGCGTCCCGCGAGCCTCCCCGCGCCGCGCCCGAGTCGCTCAGCCGGTTCCGCGGGCCTTGGCGGGACGGCGTCGCCATGGCAACCCAGCGGCGGGCGGGGCGGGGTCCCGCGGCCGGAAATGGCGCACGCAGCCCGCACCCGGGCTCAGGACGCGGCCCCGGGGCTGCCCCGCAGGTGCCAGGTCCCCGCGGTGGCGGCCGCGCTCGGGACCCGGCTCTGCCAGCTCTGGGCTCGCACCCGGGCGAACCGCGGCCACCGTGAGCCCGGCCTCTGGACCCAAGTTCGGGAAACCTTCACCGTTAGGGCCTCGCGACCCTCCCGGCGGTGCCCCTACGTTCGGGGGCGCGTGGGGTCTGCGACCCGCGGGGCTGCCTCGAGGGCCGCGGGGTTAGCCCGGGCTGGGGCGGGGCGGGTGGGCCGGGCAAGCCCCGACTGCGCACGAAGGACCTGGGGTCTGCCAGGCCTGCGGGGCGGGATGGGCCCCGGGCTCAGAGGAGAGCGGGTGCCAGGGGCGAGACCCGCCGCCCTTCCCCGGCCTGGCCCCGCGCTTCCTGATTTTCTCGCTCCAGGCCTGCCCTTCTGCCCTCTACCTTCTTCCCTGCCATGCCCTCGCCCTACCCGGGTCCAGGAGGCCACTAGGTGTCAGACCCGGCTCGGGCCTTGGCCACGCTGCTGCTCCGGGAGCCCTTTGGGCACCTCCCCAGCCCCCACGGGGGAGACGACACTGTCGGGAAGGCCGGGACTAACCCCCGCCCCCGCCCCCACAGAGCAGCCTGCAGGGAACACCAGTGGGCGCCGAGGCCAAGACCAAGACTGGGAGCCAGCCCCTTCGGAGCCCGGTCCAGGCCCTCCGTCCAGGAAGTGCTGTGGGTAGATAAGGGGCCCAGCTTAAGATTTCCTACAAGCTGGGAACAAAGGGTTCTTTCCTGTCTGATGACCGGCCAGATATAGCAAGCGCCTAGGAGTAGGAGGGAAATGGGGTTTCCTCCCCTTCCCCCACCTGCCCTCCCGGCACCAAGCTTCTGGGAGGTGGGGAGGGAGACCTTCTTACTTGGATGTACTTTGTGTAGACCGTGGGCTTCCCACAGGCAGTGGGCAAGGGAGGCCCTGGGGATCCAGTACTCGCTTAGTACACAGAGAGCAGAGTCTCCAGCGCCATGCAAGACGCACAGGCATGTCCACTGCACGTGGCACACTTTCCTACGGGCAGACACAGCAGAGCCCACCCCCTCAGTGGGACCAAACTTAAACCCTCCAGGAATGGAAAATGTTTAGGGTATCTTTCAGTTGGAGGAAATGAATGGGTAATTTAAGGTAAGAAACAGCTTCCGTAGCGTGCTAACGGGCAGAATAGAATGCCTGTGGATTGAACATGGAACTGAGCCATGTCCTTTGTTTGGTCTGTGGGTTCGGACTTGGAGGAGGAGGAGTCGGGACAGGCTGAGCAAGTCTGAGTTCCCTGGTGACAGCCCTGGGCCTTCAGCCCCTTCCAAAGCCAGGAGAGACTCCCGCTGAGGGATGATGGGGACCCTTTAGCTTCCCCCATGCCCCGTGCCCCGGCAGCACTGGCCTGCTGGCCTTTCCCTTAGGAGGGAGAACAGCTGTCTCCCTGCCAGCAGTGTTCTCAGGGGCCTGCTTCAAGTGGGTCAGGGTGGGTGAGGGTGTTCTGAGGGAGAGGCCTGCACACTCGATGCATGGGGGGCTCATGGCTACACCCAACCCATTTTACAGAACAGGCGATGCCACCAAACTGCTGTCCAGCACCAGGGCCTGGAGGCCTTGCCCCAGCTGCCAGATTCCCCAACCCAGGACAGCAGACACCCAGAATGACTACCTTCCAACCCCTTCCCTGCTGCTGAATCTCCTAGCTTGGAAACCTAAGAAGTGTGCACTCCTTCAGCTTGGGAAAGGCGGGAAAGGAGAGGACTCCTCCTGTCCTTTCTTGAGTGGCCCAAGATGAGCTCAAGCCTCCTGAGTTGACATGCTGCCTGTGTTTCTTGTGGAAACCCCTCCCTGCCCACACCTCGGAGCCACGCTAGCCTTTCTGCTCTCAGACGCACCAAGTTCACTCCCATCTCTCCATGGAATGTTCTTTCCTGGATCATCACTGGGCTCATTCTCTCAAATCCCAGCTCAAGCATCACCTCCTCAGAAGGCCTTCCCTGACCATCCAGAGGGCAGCTGGGGCAGGGTTTGGGAAGTAGGAGTGCTCCTGGATTCCGTGTGCTGGGAAGCCATGCCTAGAGTGCCCCCTGGTCTCTGACAGAAAGCATTTAAGGAGCAGGAAGCATCAAGGAAGTGGGCAGAATGTGAGCAGAGCTGGGGACTCAGGCACAGACCCACCTGGCACCTGGCTAGTCACTTCCCCCTTGCTAGGGTTACCAGATTCAGAAAGTAGAGGAAAAAATAAAAAAGGATTCCCAGTTACATTCAAATTCAGGCTGCATGTGTGGCTCACACCTGTAATCACAGCACTTTGGGAGGCCGAGGTGGGTGGATCACCTGAGGTCAGGAATTCGAGATCAGCCTAATCAACAAGGTGAAACCCCGTCTCTACTACAAACACAAAAATTAGCCAGGCGTGGTGACAGGGACCTGTAGTCCCAGCTACTTGAGAGGCTGAGAGAGAAATGCTTGAACCCTGGAGGTGGAAGTGGCAGTGAGCCAAGATTGCACCACTGCACTTTAGCCTGGGTGACAGAGCAAGACTGTCTCAAAAAAAATTCAAAAAATTCAGTTAGTTTTTTTTAGCATGAGCATGTCCCAGATATTACATGCAGTATACTAAAGATGTATTCCGGCTGGGTGCCACGGCTGACATCTGTAATCCCAGCACTTTGGGAGGCTGAGTAAGTCTGATCACTTGAGGTCAGGAGTTCAAGACCAGCCTGGCCAATGTGGTGAAACTCTATCTCTACTAAAAACACAATTAGCCGGGCATGGTGGTGGGCGCCTGTAATCACAGCTACTGGGGAGGCTAACACAGGAGAATGACATAAACCCAGGAGGTGGAGGTGGAGGTTGGAATGAGCCAAAATCACACCACTGCACTCCATCCTGGGTGACAGACGAGAATCTATCTCAAAAAAAAAAAAAAAAAAAAGATGTATTCCTCACATGTGAGCAGACATCCTGTGTTTGATCTGACAATCCTGCTCCTCTTGCTCAGGTGTGGGACAGATGGGGGTGGGGCCTCCTGCAGTGCTAGCCCCTCCCAGCGATAGCTTCCCCCCTCATCTCTGAACCAGTTAACCTCATTCAGCAGGGACTTTAGGCAGAGGCCTTGACCTTAGGCAAAGAGGATACAAAGGCATCAGAGATGGATCCCCAGTCCTCAGACACTGTAAGATTCAAACGCACACCATTCATTCTTGGGGAAGTTTTATTTTTGTACCTTCTCTGTGCCAGGCACAAGGTGAGGTATTGGGGAACAGTGAACAAGACAGGCACCACCCCATTCTCACAGGCCTTTACTCAGGGGGAGCTGCACAGAGACTTGGGGCGAGCCTTTGAAACACTCTACGCAAGCCCATCTCTGATACCCTACAGAGGGGAAACCAGGATTAGGTACAGTGCGTAGGAGGGTACCTCAACCCAGATGTCAGGGTCAGGGAAGGCTTATTGGGCCACGACACAGAATTATCAAGCTAGAAGATGCTTGAGTGTTAACCCATCAGAGACAGGCAGGAGCGTCCCTGGCTAGAGGAGCAAGGATGATGCGAGGGAAGGCTGTAAGGGCCTGACCTGCAACCCTCAGTGCTCCTGGGCTTTTTTTCATGAGGATTTGCTGGAGCCAGAGGAACAGTGCAGAGCTGAGCCATAGGTTGCAGAATCAGCATGCAGGAGCCAAGCCCTGTTCAGATTGGGAGGGGGCCTGCCCTGAGGGACCTCACGATTGACAGACACATCCCCCTGCAGTGGGAGCAGCCTTAAGCCCGGGGGCATCATCTTCCGGGCCTGCTCCCTGGGAAACTTGGAAGTAGGGGATTACTTTGATGAGCTTAAAATAGACCAATTAGGCTGGGCACGGTGGCTCATGCCTGTAATCCCAGCACTTTGGGAGGCCGAGGCAGGTAGATCCCGTGGTCAAGAGTTCAAGACCAGCCTGGCCAAGATGGTAAAACCCCATCTCTACTAAAAATACAAAAATTAGCCAGGCATGGTAGCATGTGCCTGTAATCCCAGCTACTCAGGAGGCTAAGGCAGAGAATTGCTTGAACCTGGGAGATGGGGCTTGCAGTGAGCCAAGATTGCACCACTGCACTCCAGCCTGTGTGACAGAGTTAGACTCCATCTCAAATAAATAAATAAATAATAGACCAATTAATCACTCAGGGAGAAAATCTATCTCCCAGCTTCAGGGGAAGGGATAGGAAAGCAGCAGCGCCGGCAGGACCCGCCAGAACAGCCAGCAACACCCACAAGGCTTCCAGAGCCACGGTGAAGACCGAGAGCCACCTGCAGCCTCTGGAACATGGCAGGAAGGAGGCTGAGGGACCTCACTGCCTGTGAGGTGTCACCCTGTCCCTGGTTAACCCCAAGGCTGGTCCAGTCTGTGAAAAACAAGACAGACAAAAAGAGCCAAATACCACTGCAAGAGGGATGGAAAGCCATGACAGCCGGGACAGTGAAGCCCCTTCTACCTCTGCTGGGCCCAAGGGAATGGGACATGGGACTAAGAAGCAGGGCTGGGGACCAGCTTCAAGAAAGAGGTGGCGCGACAGCCCTGGGCACCCAAGGCAAGAGGTGGCCAAAGGAGTGGGCTTCCCCAGCTGTCCAGTTCATTCCCGGGCAGCCCTCTGGGGAGGCTACCCTTTCCACGGGGATTCCCTGGAGCCAGAGGAGCACAGAGCCTGGGTCACAGGCTGCAGATCAGCACGAGGGAGCCAAGGACTGATCTGGAGGAGGTCCCTTTTCTCTCCTTCCTTTCTTCCAACAAAGGCTTACTGCCACCTGCTGTGTGCCAGGCATTGTCCTGGAGAGATGGATATAGATCAGACAGACAAGGTCCCTGCTTTCATGTAACTTACAAGTGGGGAGACAGGGAGTTAAAAAGTAAACTAGCATTGGGGCATGGTGGCTCACACCTATAATCCCAGCCCTTTGGGAGGCCAAGGCAGGCAGATCACTTGAAGCCAGGAGTTCCAGACCAGCCTGGCCAACATGGCAAAACCCACCTCCACTAAAAAAATACAAAAAGAAAAAAAAAATTAGCCGGGCGTGATGGCACACACCTGTAGTCCCAGCTACTCAAGAGGCTGAAGTACAAGAATCGCTTGAACCCGAGAGGCAGAGGTTGCAGTGAGCTGAGATCACACCACTGCACTCTGGGTGACAGACCAAGACTGTCTCAAAAAAAAAGTAACATACTACATATAATTACAATCCATGTGTATGCATGTGTATATATGTCTACACACACAGAAACCTAACTGCAAGTGTTTTGAAACACAGCTGTTATGTTTCAACCTAACAAGCAGCATGAAGAAAAAGCAGAAGGGGCTGAGCATCAAGCAAGGGCAGGCTCTTGTTGGGGGCACTAGGAAGGTTCTGGGGAGGGAGAACTGGAGGCACAGGCCCCATGAAGGTCTAGGGGAGGCCACTCCCATGGAGGGAAGCGGGAGGGCAAAGGCCCCAAGCAGGAATGTGTGTGGTGTCTCCATCCTGCCCTGCCCTCATCCACTCCTGTCCCCTTCAGAGGGGAAAGTTGCTGAGTGTGCAGAGATAGGCAGGCAGGAGTGCCAGTGGGCCATCAGAGAGGGCAGAGGTTGAAAATGTGAGGTGTGTAGCAGGGACCCCACTAGCGATTCCTGGAATCTAGGAAGCCTCCATAGACCCGTGGCTGCAGCTGTGCCTGACCACATCCATCACCTGCCATTGAACCTGGACATCAAGCCAAGCTCCCTCAACCGCCCCGAAGGTTTGCCCTGTGGCCAGTGCTGCGGCTGAGTTGGGGGGGCGTTGCAGCCCCAGCATTGCATTGCCCTAGCCACCTCTCCCCTCCAGGAAGGAAATCACAAAGAGGTTGTGTCCCAGGCATGTCCTCAGTCCCCATCTCCCCACGTTTCCCCTTAAGTTGGTAGGTCAGTCAGTCAGCTGCTCCATGAGCTCTGGGTGCAGTATGAAGAGCAGGGACAGCCCCAGCCATCTAGGACAGGGAAGCAAGGGTGTGAGGCCTGGGGTGAGCGATGACCGTGGCCTTGGGTGGTGTCAGCAGACACAAACATTCGGAGGGGGAAGACGAGGTGCTGCTGATAGTGACAGCCATCTGATCACCTCCAGGAACCCACCATAAACGGCAGGACTGGGGCTCCTGTGTGTTGTTCAGAGCCTGTGAGGCTCTGAGGTTTCATCTGGCTCCCAGACCTGCCCCAGCTCTGGCCACACACCCAGCCCCTGGTTCTCCACCCAGATCCTCGTCCCGGGAGGGCAGTGAGGATGTGGTGGCTGCTCTGAGCCAAAACTGCAGGGTGACGGAGCCGCAGCCTGGAGGATGCCCCAACTGGGCACACTGACCTTGGTGACTCCGCCAAAGTCACAGCACGTCAGCTGCACAGTTGTCCTGAGTGAGAGGTTTCACCTGACTCTGCTCCCTTCTCTACTCCAGCCTTTATGCTTCTCTTGACCTTGGCCCTCCCTGGCCGTTGCCTCCTGCCTTGAGCACTCCTATCAGGTCAGCTGATCCTTGTCGAGAGCAGATTAGATTCAAAGGGTACAGTGACTGTAACCCAGAGGCTCCCCCACCCAAGAAGCCACCGTCCTCTAATCCCTCCCAGCCATTAGGAGACTCTCAGAGGCAGCCTGGAGCCAGGGGAATCACACGCTCAGCTGGTCTCCCGGTTCCAGCTGGTCTCAGTCTCTGGCCTCATCACCCCATGGATCAGTCAGTGCTTCCTGCCTTCCAGGGATTCAGGGGCTGCTCCCGGAGCAGCAGCAGGGCCCTCCTACTCTTACAGCAAGAGGGAGCTCAGGGCTTCTGGGTAGGTTTGGCTCAAGGCCTGGACTCAAAGCTCTCAGACCCAAGAATGTTCTCCAAAGGTGAGTTCTTAGGTTCCAGGGCCCACAGCTGTTGGAAGGAGACTCCGATAAGTCATTATTAGGCTTAATATGTTAAGTCATTATTAGACTTAACAGCCTAGGGTGTGATGTCAGGTCCAGGTGGATGTGACTGAGTGCTCTCATCTCTCTGGAGGATTTTTTTCTCCCCTTCCATATCCCCTTCAGCTGATAAATCCAAGCAGCCCCGGGGCTCATGCTGGCCCAGCACTCAGTCCCGGCCACTTCCCGTCACCGTGGGGCTCAAGCCCAGCTGCTCCTCCTTGCCTGGACACAGCAGCAAATGTGATCACCCCACACCAACTAGTCCAGGCGCCTAAGCTCTTTAGTGCCCAGTGCTAAAGACCCCCCACGACACCCTCCAGGCTGTCCCCCACTGTACCCCCATGCTGTCCCCCATTGCACCCCCCATGCTGTCCCCCATTGCACCTCCCCATGCTGTCCCCACTGCACCCCCATAGTGTCCAGGTGCCAGGTCAGCACCAGCCTCCCCCAGTCAAGGCCCATCCAGGCTCTTCTTGGGGTCTCCCCTTGGAGGCCCCTGCAGCCTTTCCCACCAGCTAACCATCAGAGGGAAGACATCGCCCCCCCTTCTCTCCTCCCTGCACATCTGTCAACCCAGCCACCCTGGTCCTGAGGGGGATGGCATGTGGGGACCTGACCTGGCCCCAGAAGTCTGCTGCCATGTTCCCCAAAACATGAGACTTTTTGCCTGTAACATCTGCATGAAAGGTCCTCTCGAGAGGTGCTTCTTAAAGCAAATGGCTCCGAGTGAGCTAAAAACTAAAGGTCATTTTCTCCCCCAGGAACACCTCCCATGACCCGTCATTGACATCTTCCAGTGAAGTTATTTACTGAAAGGCTCTTGAGAAGGGCTTGGGGGACCACAAAGAGGGGTAGCAAGCTGCCTGGGGCCAGAGAACCCTTCAGAGGACCTGGCCAGGCCCTAGACTTCTAGAGCGGAGGGGTGGACCCAAAGATGAATTTGCCTCCTGCGTCCTCGGTCCCCTGATAGAGACAGGATTAGAAGCCAAGAGAAGGGTGCCTCTCCCCAGCCCAGGCTTCCATGGCCACTCAGACAGCAGCTGTCCCTCCCTCCCTCCCTCCCTCCCTGTGGGTCCCCCATGTTTCTGTCTCTGCTCCTGCAGCAGGCTGTTTTGTTCCTCTCCGACTCTGTCACCCTCCTCTGCTTCTTGGTCACAGTCTTTCTCCCTTCCCTCCATCTCTGTCCTCCTCTCTGACCCGAAGTTCCCTGGGCTTCTGGAGGCAGATGATGGTCTCCAGCTCTTCAGACAGTGGCTGCTTTCATCCCATTTCCTAGCTCCTGTCTGGGAACGATGAGGAAGAAACACGCAGGCAACCAGGTCAGTGTCGTGGGGCTTTAGGGCCAGATCAGGCGCCCCAGTCCCTGAGCTCCCAGTGGAGGTGGAGAGGGGTCCGTGGCATCCAGCTGGGGCCCTTGGAGCCCTTGGTGGTGCTGAGGCCCAGCAAGCAGGCAGCTCCTGGCGTGCCCAGTTCAGCTGCACTGACACGGACAGGTGAGGCCAGCAGAGGCCTGAGTGCCCCACCCCCACCTCCAGCTGCTGCTAAGGAGGAGGCTGGAGTCATGCATTCTCCGTCAGGCTTTTTGCAAACCTGTCCTGTGCATGGGCAGTCAGGACTGGGCTAGGCTCTGGAACAGCTAATGTGAGGGGGCCTGGTTTCCACCAACCAGAGGCCCACGAGGAGGCAGATGCGTGAATGGTCGCAGTGCCGAGGGCTGGGTTCTGCACTCTTGCAAGGACAGGCTTTTGGGGAAAGAAGGTCAGGGAAGGCTGAGTACGATGGCTCATGACTATAATCCCAATACTTTGGAGAGCAGGTAGATCACCTGAGGCCAGGAGTTCTAGACCAGCCTGGCCAACATGGTGAAACCCTGTCTCTATAAAAGTACGAAAAATTAGCCAGGTGTGGTGGCACATGCCTGTAATCCCAGCTATTCTGGATGCTGTGGCATGAGAATCACTTGAACCCGGGAGGCGGAGGTTGCAATGAGCCGAGGTCGCATCATTGCACTCCAGCCTGGGCAAAAAGAGTGAAACTCCAGCTCAAAAAAAAAAAAGTCAGGGAAGACCTGCATTGAGGAACAGGGGGGATGAGCAAGACATGGGGGATGCGGGGGGCGCATTCCAGGCAGAAGAGTGAACGGCCCAGGGAGCCACGTCTGTGTGGACACTTGTCGGGCAGCCCCCGCAGACCACTGAGTTGGCAGGATGGAGTCTAACTAGGGTTGCAAACATTTTTTAGTTTGCCAAGTAAGGACATTAAAAAAAAATAGTCCTTTATTCTCACCACCATTTTACAAAAGAAGTAATATCTCAACTGCAAAAAAGTAAATTGAAAGGCTATTTGGAATAAAAGATGTAACCAAGAAAGGAGAGCTGGCAACTTGGCTGATACATCTGGTTGATTTCATGTCTATAAATCAGTATTGCTGTTTTTCCCTCATTATTGCTGACTACGGAACACTTTATCGGGATCAGCCCTGCCAGGGAGCTGGCCTTCAGGAGCTGCTGATAGAGGGACTTGTGCAGTAGAGCAAGGCCTGGGGAAATGGAGGAGGCAGGGGCCTCCATTTATCCTGAGTGGGTAAAATCCACTCAGGAGTGTGAATTTTATCTCCAAGATGAGGAGACGCTGGGGCAGGGTGCTAAGTGAACAGACTGGGGCATCCTCAGAGCCGTGTATAAACATACACTAGGGAGGGGGGCTGGGGGACCAGAGGAGGGGGCGCAGTGGGAATGACGAGGGTCTATACTCAGGTCAGGAGAGTGGAGTTGGGCTGGAGAAGAGGGATGTTGAAGAGGACTTGAGGAGCTGGGCAGTGAAGGGCAGGGCCAGAGGGGCCACCTAGAGCTGACGAGAGGTGTTGTCCCTGTCCACTTTCCCACAGGGACAGCAGCGGATAGATCTTTGATTTCACTGGAGGCAGAATCAGGAGAAGCAGGTTTAAGATTTGAAATTAGGCCAGGCACGGTGGCTCATTCCTGTAATCCCAGCACTTTGAGAGGCCCATGTGGGTGGACGGCTTGAGGTCAGAAGTTCGAGACCAGCCTGGCCAACATAGTGAAACCCTATCTCTACAAAAAATACAAAAATTAGCCAGGCATGGTGGCACACACCTGTAGTCCCAGCTACTCAAGAGGCTGAAGTACAAGAATTGCTTGAACCTGAGAGGCAGAGGTTGCAGTGAGCTGAGATTGCACTGCCACAGCACTCCAGCCTGGGTGACAGAACGAGACTCTGTCTAAAAAAAAAAAAGATTTGGGATTAAAGGACTGGAGGAGCATCCTGGCTCTACAAAATGTGACACCTGACACTGCCCAGCCGGAGTAGCCCAAGGCCTCACGCAATCTGTGGGATGGAGAAGGAGGGGATCGCTGGTGGCTCCCAGCAGAGACAAGTGTCCCGCTTTGCCTCCACCAGTTGTGTAACCTTTGTCTACCTACCAACCACTCTGTGCCTTGATTTCCTTATCTGAAAAATGGGAATCAAATGGTACCTAACTCACAGGGTTGCTGAGAGGTCTTACTTCTCTGTGTAAAGCGCTAAGATGCCAAGCTCAGTAGACACGGCCTCACTTTGCCATTTCACATGCCACACCTGCAGCACCCATGAAGCACTGGGTAAGGGGGGGCAGTTAATGTTGGTGACGTGGGGAAGGAGGCATGATCATGGCAAATACCAGGCCTGGCTTCAAAGGAAGGCCCAGGCTCAGGGCCACCTTCAGGGCTTGGGCTTGGGTGCTTTTTTGTTTTTCTGAGGGGGAGTCTGGCTCTTTTTGTCCAGGCTGGCTGAAGTGCAATGGCATAATCTCAGCTCACTGCAACCTCCGCCTCTCAGGTTCAAGCGATTCTCTTGCCTCAGCCTCCCGAGTAGCTGGGACTACAGGTGCGTGCCACCATGCCCGGCTAATTTTTGTATTTTTAGTAGAGACAGGGTTTCACCATGTCGGCCAGGCTGATCTTGAACTCCTGACCTTGTGATCCGCCAGCCTCAGCCTCCCAAAGTGCTGGGATTACAGGGATGAGCCACCATGCCCAGCCAGGTCAGTGCATCTTTCTAGACCTTCTGCTTGAAATGTGAGTCTTTCAACAGCTCGCCTGCTGAACTCCCACCCCTCCTTTCAGGGCTCAGCCTAAGCGTCACCTGTGGCCAGGCTCAGGGCCTGCCCTGCACCTCCGCATTGCATCTCTGGGAATGATTCCTTTAAACACCCCGGGAGCCTGTAGAGGTGGTGTCAGAGGCCTTCGAACGAGAGCAACTCCATCTTGAGTAGGGGCTAGGAAAATGAAGCTGGGACTTGCTGGGCTGCGTTCCCAGAAAGGTATTCCCAGCCTCTAGATGTTTACAGTTAAGGGAACAGACTAATAATGTTTATTAAACAAACCCAAACTTGGGGGTGTCCAGATATACTGATATCTTGAGAATAAAAGCATTCCTAATTTTGCTTCAAAGATAATATTCAAATAATAATAATTCAAATATACAATTCAAATAATAATATTGATTCTTGCAAAATATGATAATTTTTAAAAGGAATCTTTTATCACCAACCCTTGTAGCAGAGCACATCTCCCCATGATCCTTTTTTATCCCATATATACACAAGCATTGCACCTAGAGTGGACGAGTTCCCGCTTCCTCTTACTTTCGGGAACACCCTACTCTTGTCTATGGCATAGCTGTGTTTCAACACTTCACTTTCTTAATAAACTTGCTTTTGCTTTGCACTGCAGACTCGCCCTGAATTCTTTCTGGAGAGAGATCCAAGAACCCTCTCTTGGAGTCTGGATCAGGACCATTTCCTGTAACAGTGCGACCAGGCTGCCCCTGCTCACAGGGGTGTCCAGGCACAGGGTTAGTGCCTGCTCTTGGAAGGTCTTGGTGAAAACCTGTGGAGGAATGAGTGAGTGTAAGAAAGAGAGGGAAACATTTTTAATGAAGACCAGGCAAAATTAGGCAATAGGAGAAAAGGCAGATATGCGTCAAAGCTTACTCACATGTTCCTGGCCTGGGAGGCAGAGATAGATTGTCACAGTTCATAGACCACTGCAGAGCTGGCTGTATCCTGGGCCTGGAGTGAAGAGGTACCTCCCTCCCTCTCCTCCCCCGCTTCCTGGGATTCCAGGCCTGACATCCTATAGTGGGGTACACTGGAGACAGGGCCAGACTACACTGAGCTTCTACGCAGCATTGTCCCTGGCATGTCACCAATTTTTGTAATTTATTTATTTTTTTACTGTGGTGAAATACACATAACAGCCAGACGCAGTGGCTGATGCCTGTAATCCCAGCACTTTGGGAGGCCAAGGCAGGTGGATCACTGGAGGTCAGGAGTTCAAGACCAGCCTGGCCAACATGGTGAAACCCCATCTCTACCAAAAACACAAAAAATAGCCAGGTGTGGCGGCACATACCTGTAATCTCAGTTACTTGGGAGGCTCAGCTACCGGAAGGCAGAGGTTGCAATGAGCTGAGATTGCGCCACTGCACTCTGGCCTGGGCAAGAGAGTGACACTCCATCTCAAATAAAGAAAATACACATAACATAAAACTTGCCATTTTAACCATTTTTAAGTGTGCAGTGGTATTAATGGTAGTAAATGTGTTCATAATGTGCAGCTGTGACCATCCTCCCTCTCCAGAACGCTATTTAGGTGTTAAACTGAAACTCTGCCCAGTGAACAGTAACTCCCAGTTCCCTCCTCCCCACAGGCATGTCAACAACTGCTAAAAACAATGTCTTGCTTAGTAAATTTATGATCAACCAAAAACTGGGGGGAAGAGCTAAACTGAGATGTGAAAGTTAAGATGGGATTGCTGAGTGAGTCAAAAGCAATTAAGATCGAATTGACAGTCAGCATTTAGAGGGAGAAGTCAGATACATATTGACAAACTGGCCATTTTTCACCCGGAAGAGATCTGAGGGTTTCCATTGACTTTCGGTTTCTATATGAGCCACAGCAGGTAAGGAGGCTGCCGGAACCACCCAGCCCTCTTAGGCTGCACTGAGGGAAGAAATTGCATTAAGTGAACCAGGCTCCCTCTGCACTTGTTAGGCCAACCCTGAGGCTTTACTTAAATAGGGCAGTACAGTTTAGGAGAGATGTGGAAAATCTGCAGTCCATTCCCAAGAGGATAACAGCGTGTCAGGATACAGAGAACTTCTCTCCCCGGGAATCACTGAAGCCGCTGTGTTTCTCCCGCAGAGAAGGAGACGTGCTTAGACATGGTTGCTGCATCCCATCTTGGAAAGTGACCGTGTCAAAGAGAAAAGACTCATTGTTTCTCTAGAAAGTGAAAAACAATAAGCCTGGCCTGGCGCAAGACTAGCCTGGCCAACATGAAAAACCCCGTCTCTACTAAAACTACAAAAATTAGCCGGGCATGGTGGCGCACACCTGTAATCCCAGATACTCAGGAGGCTGAGACAGGAGAATTGCTTGAACCTGGGAGGTGGAGGTTGCAGTGAGCCGAGATCGCACCACTGTACTCCAGCCCGGCTGACAGAGCAAGACTCTGTCTCAAAAAAAAAAAAAGAAAAAGAAAAAGAAAAAGAAAAACAAGCCTAAAGATGAGGCAGGAGATACATTTAGCATAAGAAAGCAGTTTCTAACAACCACAGTGGCTCAGCCCGCAGAAGTAGCGAGCTTCTGTCCTTGGAAATGTTCAGATGTTGAGGGCAGGATGATTGATGTCAAGGATACCAGAGACACGACTGACCAGGGAGCAGAGTTTCCCCATTGTTGTCCCCTTCCAAGCATCCCATTCTTAAGGAATCTCGTTTTTTGAAATGTAAAATTAAGATTAAATTTCTCTTATTAAAAGTAGTGATTATCCCATTTATCTTTTTTTATTTTCTTTTTTTTTTTTTTTTGAGAGATTGTCATGCTCTGTTGCCTAAGCTGGAGTGCAGTGGCATGATCTCCGCTCACTGCAACCTCTGCGCACTGCAAGCTCCACCTTCTGGGCTCAATGATTCTCCTGCCTCAGCCTCCCAAGTAGCTGGAATTCAGGCACCGGCAACCACACCCGGCTAATTTTTGTACTTTTAGTAGAGGTGGGTTTCACCATGTTGACCAGGCTGGTCTCGAACTCTTGACCTCAAGTGATCTGCTTGCCTTGGCCTCCCAAAGTGCTGGGATTACAGGCGTGAGCCACCGCACCTAGCCTAATTATCCCATATTAGTAATCAAAAACCTATATGCTATCAATTATCCGATGCCTAGCTTGGGGTTGATTGAATAGAAGAAGTGACTCAGCCTTGGGGGTCTGGAAGAGCTTCTGAGAAGCAGAGGTTGTGCCAGAGTGGGGTTTGAGAAATGACTTAAGGATTTTACAAGTAGACAAAGGAGGACGTTGCAACAGAGAGACTCAGAAGTGAAAACATCAGCTCTGGAATAAACTACTAAGTATAAAGTGGGACTGAGAGGAGGCTGGAGGCAGCAGGGTGCAGATTAAAAAGGGCTTGTCAGTTTAATGAGGTCCATGCAAGAGCTTTGCCCAGGAAAACAGCATGAGTGAAGAGGAGCTGGCCAAGAAAGAGAAAAGAGAATCCAACTGCATTCAAAGTAAGACCTTCTGTTTATCAAAAGACACCCCCCACCACCAAGGAAATTCATACAAGTCACAAACAGGGAATGATATCTGCAACACATTTAAATGACAAAGGATTAATATAAAGAATATATAAAGAACTCTCAAAAATCAGTATGGGAAAGAAAAGAAATGGGCAAAGGAAGCAAACAGGAATATCACAGAAGAGAAAGCAGACATGTCCTGTAAACACACACAGAGATATTTAACCTCACTGGCAACAAGGGAATGAAAATATGTCACGCCCCTCAAATTGGCAAAAAAGTAAAAATTGGACAATAGTAAGTGTTGGTGAAGCTGTGGAGCAACATGGGAACTCTCATTCACTGTGGACGAGAGTGCAAATCAGTGTAACTATTTTGAAAGCAATTTGACCTCTGGATACCCTTGAACTTTTGCATGTCTTTGAACTCCTGCACACGCTTGGCCCAGTGACTTTACTCTCAGTGTATTCCCTGAGCAGTACTTCTCTCAAACTGTGGCGAAGGACCTGTCTTGTTTTTGTGTTAATTTTCAGTTTGTTGGGGAAATAATGCTTTCTGTAAATACAATAAAAATGAACCACTAAAATAATGGAATGAAAAAAAGACATGCAATTTACAAGCCCTGATATCTTGTTATTAGATTCAACAGACATAAAATTACTTACGTATACCAAAGAGACCTGTACAAAATGTTCCTGGCAAATCATTTTGCAATAGCAAAAAACAAAATATAACTCAAATGTCCTTTGACAGGAGATCAGAGAAATAAATTGTGATATAATCACATGACAGACTATTACAAAGTTGTGAAAATAAATGAACTACAACTGTATGCAACAACAATAAAGTCTTAGAAACATAATTGAGAGAAAGAAGTTTCTGGTCAGGCACAGTGGCTCATACCTGTAATTCCAGCACTTTGGGAGGACAAGGTGGGCGGATCACCTGAGGTTGAGTTCAAGATCAGCCTGGCCAACATGGTGAAACCCTGTCTCTACTGAAAATACAAAAAGTTAGCTGCATGGTGGCGGGCACCTGTAATCCCAGCTACTCGGGAGGCTGAGACAGGAGAATCGCTTGAACCTGGGAGGAGTGGGTTGCAATGAGCCGAGATTGCCCCATTGCACTCCAGCCTGGGCAATAAGAGTGGAACTCCGGCTCATAAAAAAAAAAAAAGAAAAGAAGTTTCTGTTACCCAAAATAAACCTCATGCCTATTTTCAGTAACTTCCCCTTCTTCTTACCCCCAGCCCCAGGCAACCACTCATCTACTTCCATCTCTATAGATTTGACTTTTCTAGACATTTCCTATACATGGAATCTTATAATATGTAGTCTTTTGGGTCTGGCTTCTTTCACTTAGCATGCTGTTTTTGGGGTTCGCCCTTTGTTGTAGGATATATCAGAACTTCATTCCTTTTTATTGCCAAATAATCGCCTGCGTCAAGGTGCCGCGCTTTGCTCATCTGTTCACCAGCTGATGGCATTTGGGTGCTTCCACGTCTCAGCTACTTTGAAGGATGCTGCTTTGGGTGCAGGTGTTTGTACTGATGTGTTTTCATTTCCCTTGAATTCAAACTTAGGTGATATTGTTATTATAAAGCTCTACAACAAGAAAAATTCATCAGTGTGACGTTTGCAGATACACACAAAGTACTGAAAATTTTTTTAAGGGAATAGTAACAGCATTCAGGGCTGGACGCAATGGCTCATGCCTGTAATACCAGCACTTCAGGAGGCCGAGGCGGGCAGACCACCTGAGGTCAGGAGTTCAAGACCAGCTTGACCAACATGGCGAAACCCTGTCTTTACTAAAAAAATACAAAAATTAGCTAGGCGTGGTGGCAGGCACCTGTAATCTCAGCTACTTGGGAGGCTGAGGCAGGAAGAATTGCTTGAACCTGGGAGGCAGAGGTTGCCGTAAGCCAAGATCGTGTCACTTCACTCCAGCATGGGCGACGGAGCAAGACTCCATCTCAAAAAACAAAACAGAACAACAATAACAGCAACATAAAACAGCATTCAGGGGAGTAGATGGGGAGCACAGGGGTGGGAAGGGAAGAACACAGCCGGAAGAAAGGGTGATTGCTGGTGGGTTTACGGGTGTTCAGTTTTTATTATGCTCCATAACTTACATATAGATTTTATTAGATATCATGTATACATATATATGCTACATAATAAGGCAAGACCAGGCACGGTGGCTCACACCTGTCATCCCAGCACTTTGGGAGGCCAAGGTTGGTGGATTACTGGAGGTCAGGAGTTCAAGACCAGCCTGACCAACATGAGAAGACCCCGTCTCTACCAAAAAACACAAAAATTAGCCTGGCATGGTGGTGCACACCTGTAGTCCCAGCTACTCAGGAGGCTGAGGCACGAGAATCACTTGAATCTGAGAGGCAGAGGCTGTGGTGAGCCGAGATAGTGCCACTGCACTCCAGCCTAGGCAACAGAGCTAGACTTCATCTCAAATAATAATAATAAGGCATTTTAAAAAATGAAAGCCTGTCTCCAGCACCCTAGCAACCAAGATTCCAACTGCAGCGACAGGTTGCACCCCTCTGTGCACCTCACTGGCTCTTAGAGGGCCCTCCCACGGGTGCCGCTGCCTGGCCTGAAAAGCCCAGTCCCAGAGGTCTGCGGAGCTTATCCGTGCTTCCCCGGGGGCCTTGCTTCCCACTGGCCACCCTTGGTAGAACAAACGGCCCATCTGTGCACCGTTCTTCCTCTCCTTGACCCCCTCCCCTCGTGTACTCTTCCACGAAGCAGCAGCATCCCTGACTTGTATTTGTTTGTTTTGTCTGTTGCCTCCCAGATGTGTGTGCAGAATGTGGCTCCAGGAGCAGGACCCCAGCTGGCTCACAGCCCAAGCCCCGATGTGCACATACCTGGCAGCCAGGGGGACTCAGGAAATAATGCAGTTAACAGAAGCAGCCAAAACTGTGATGCAATGGAGGGAACTAGGGCTGTCAGCACAGCTGAAAGCACAGGCTGTGGTGCTGTCGTTACCCTGGGCAGACACACCTTTGGTAAATACACGATTTGTATTTTGAGGTCTGGAAAACAGTCATCAGATCCTCATGAGCTTTAGTAAGACTACATTTCACTCTGTTGAAAATTGAGCATCTGAATTGAGATGTGTAAAATACACACCAGATTTTAAGACTTGGCACACACAAGAAGGTAAAATATCTCATTAATAATTTTTGAGCTGTGTCTGGTGGCTGCACACTTGTAGTCCCAGCTATGTAGGAGGCTGAGGTGGGAGGATCACATGAGCCCAGGGAGGCTACAGTGAGCTGTGATCACACCACTGCACTCCAGCATGGGCAACAGGGAAAGACCCTCTCTCTTAAAAAAGGGGGAGGAAGGGGTTAAATAAATAATAATTTTGATATTGATTACATGTTGAAATAGTACTACTTTGGATATATTGGGTTAAATAAAGTATATTAAAATGAATATTACAAAAATATAAAATTATATATGAAGCTCTCATTATATTTATGTTGGACAGACATTTCCATCATGATATGGCCTGGCTTTGTGTCCTCGCCCAAATCTCATCTCAAATTGTAATCCTCACGTGTCAAGGGAGGGGTCTCATGGGAAGTGATTGAATCCTGGGGGTGGACTTCCCCCTTGTTATTCTCATGATTGTGAGGGAGTTCTCACGAGATCTGATTTTGTTTTTGTTTTTGTTTTTGCTTTTATTTGGAGACGGAGTTTCACTCTTGTTGCCCAGGCTGGAGTGCAATGGTGAGATCTCAGCTTACTGCAACCTCAGCTTCCCAGGTTCAAGTGATTATTCAGCCTCAGCCTCCCAAGTAGCTGGGATTACAGGCGCATGCCATCACACCCGGCTAATTTTTTGTATTTTTAGTAGAGACGGGGTTTCACGATGTTGGCCAGGCTAGTCAACTCCTAAGCTCAAGTGATCCACCCACCTTGGCCTCCCAAAGTGCTAGGATTATAGGTGTGAGCCATTGCAGCGGGCCTTTTCTTTGAGAAGGAGTCTCACTCTGTTGCCCAGGCTGAAGTGCAATGCGTGATCTCGGCTCACTGCAACCTCTGCCTTCTGGGTTCAAGCAATTCTCCTGCCTTCAGCCTCCCAAGTAGCTAGGACTATAGGCACATGCCACCATGCCCAGCTAATTTTTTGTATTTTTAGTAGAAACGGGTTTCACCATGTTGGCCAGGATAGTCTCGATCTCTTGACCTTGTGATCTGCCTGCCTCAGCCACCCAAAGTGCTGGAATTATGGGCGTGAGCCACCATGCCTGGCCATTTTTTTTTTAGATGGAGTCTCACTCTGTCACCCAGGCTGGAGTGCAGTGGCACAATGTTGGCTCACTGCAACCTTCACCTCCCAAGTTTAAGCGAGTCTCGTGTCTCAGCCTCCCAAGTAGCTAGGATTACAGACATGAGCCACCATGCCAAGCTAATTTTTCTATTTTTAGTAGAGATGGGGTTTCGCCATGTTGACCAGGCTGGTCTCCAACTCCTGACCTCAGGTGATCCGCCTGTCTCCACTTCCCAAAGTGCTGGGATTACAGGTGCAAGTTACCGTGCCCAGCCAAGATCTTATGGTTTAAAAGTGTGGCACTTCCCCACCCCTGCCCCCTGCCACATGTAAGATGTGCCTCACTGTAAGTTGACCTTCACCTTCCACCATGATTGTAAGTTTCCTAGCCATGTGGAACTGTGAGTCAATTAAACCTCTTTTCTTTATAAATTACCCAATCTCAGGTAAAACAGACTAATAGCAGTGTGAAAACAGACTAACATACATCATAACCAAAAGGTCCACTGGTCTAGAGTCTAAACAAACCGTTCTCACCTCCAAGCATCCCAGTCCCTCCCACATCCACATTTGGTTTAAGCTCCCCGCCTGGGGGCCCTAACCCTCTCTGATTCTCTGGGGCTAAGCCCCGCCTTCCTCCATGTGAAGCTGTCTTGCCTGTCCTTTCCTGCTGGTAGGAACCATCTTCCCCCCTTAATATCTACTATTTATACCAGACATAAGCACTTAGGCTTGGAGAACTAATTTCCTCTTCAGCTCAGTTTGTACGTTAAAGGCAATTAATACCCTTCTCTCTTAACTCAGTGCCTTGCATATAAGGAATGGTGACTGATGATTCTAACAGTATTAGTAACACCTTGTTTTTCTATGGTGCTTTACAACTTAAAAAAGATCTGTCATGTTCCCACAACCCTAAGAAGGAGGACAGGTAGAGATTTTCATAGCCATTGTACGCCTGAGGAAACTGAGGCTCAAAGAGGTTATTTTGCACAGGTCATAAGACTTCTTAAGGTGGCCCCTATTTTTTGGCTGTAGGCAAGTGCTGTTTCCCCTCCACTGTGCTTTTCGTGCCCACGTGAAGACACAGACAGTTAAAACTGAATATAGAAAGAAAAGACTAGCACGGGTCTGGGAAATGAGGGCTGCTTCGTATTAGAGGCAAGACTTGACCTGAAAAATGGGCAAGTTTTGGCCAAACAAAAACAAAGATGCAGACTTTTCGGGAGAGAACCACAGCTATTCTGAAAACCAATCCATAATCAGAGATCTTGATTAACAAAGAATGATGGAATTAAACATTTGGACATTTTTTTTTAAACAACAACTTTTAGCATGACATCTTCAATACAGAGGATAAAAAGAGAAAAAAGGGCCGGGCGCGGTGGCTCACGCCTGTAATCCCAGCACTTTGGGAGGCTGAGGTGGGCAGATCACGAGGTCAAGAGATTGAGACCATCCTGGCCAACATGGTGAAACCCCATCTCTACTAAAAATACAAAAATTAACTCGGCATGGTGGCACGTGCCTGTTGTCGCAGCTACTCGGGAGGCTGAGGCAGGAGAATTGCTTGAACCCAGGAGGCAGAGGTTGCAGAGAGCCAAGATTGCACCACGGCACTCCAGCCTGGTGACAGAGCAAGAGTCCGTCTCAAAAAAAAAGAAAGAAAAAAAAAACCCAACAGCTTTATCAAGATATAATTCATATACCATAAAATCTGCCCCCCCCTTTTTTTTGAGACAGAATCTCACTCTGTCGCCAGGTTGGAGTGCAGTGGCGCAATCTCTGCTCACCGCAACCTCTGCCTCCCAGATTGAAGCGATTCTCCTGCCTCAGCTTCCCAAGTAGCTAGGACTATAGGTATGCGCCACCATGCCCAGCTAATTTTTTTGTATTTTTAATAGAGACGGATTTCACCATGTTGGCCAGGATGGTCTCGATCTCTTGGCCTCGTGATGCGCCCACCTCAGTCTCCCAAAGTGCTGAAAATTCCCTCTTTTAAAGTATACAATTGAGTGGCTTTTAGAATATTCAGAGTTGTGCAACCATCACTACTAATGTCAGAACATTTCACTACCCCTAAAAGAAATCCCGTATCACAGGTTGTGATGCCACCAGGAGCCCTGTACTACCAGCTGTGGTCAACCCCACTGTGTTCTGCGACATCACCATCAACAGCAAGGTGTTGGGCCGCGTCTCCGAGCTGTTTGCAGACAAGTTTCCCAAGACGACAGAAAACTTTTGTGCTCTGAGCACTGGAGAGAAAGGATTTGGTTACAAGGGTTTCTGCTTTCACAGAATTATTCCTGGGTTTATGTGTCAGGATGGTGACTTCACACACCATAATGGCACTGGTGGCAAGTGCATCTACGGGGAGAAATGTGATGATGAGAATTTCATCCTAAAGCATCCTGTCCATGGCAAATGCTGGACCCAACACAAATGGTTTCCAGTTTTGCATCTGCACTGCAGAGACTGAGTGGTTGGATGGTAAGCATGTGGTCCTTGGCAAGGTGAAAGAAGACATGATTATTGTGGAGGTCATGGAGCGCTTTGGGTCCAGGAATGGCAAGGCCAGCAAGAAGATCACCATGGCAGACTGTGGACAACTCAAATAAGTTTGACTTGTGTTTTACCTTAAACACCAGACCATTCCTTCTGTAGCTCAGGAGAGTGCCCCTCCACCTCATTTGCTCACAGTGTCCTAGAGTCTTTGTGCTCTCGCTCAGCTCCCTTTGGGTTGCATGTTTGCCTTGTTCCCTTCAATGCCTAGCTGGATTGCAGAGTTAAGTTTATGATTATAAAATAAAAACTGAATAACAATTGCAAAAAAAAAAAATAAGAAAGAAATCCCATGCCCTTTGTCAGTCACTCTGTTTTCCTCCTCCCCCAGGCCCCTGGCAACCACTAATCTATTTTCTGTCTCTATGGATTTGCCTATTCTGGACATTTCACATAAACAGAGTCATACAATATGTGGCCTTTTGTGACTGACTTTTTTCTTTTTCTTTTTTTTTCATTTTTGTTTTTGAGATGGAGTTTCACTCTTGTTGCCCAGGCTGGAGTTCAATGGGGCAATCTCAGCGTACTGCAACCTCCACCTCCCAGGTTCAAGTGATTCTCCTGCCTCAGCCTCCTGAGTAGCTGGGATTAGAGGCACACTCCACCATGCCTGGCTAATTTTTGTATTTTTAGTAGAGATGGAGTTTCGCCATGTTGGTCAGTCTGGTCTCAAACTCTTGACCTCAGGTGATCCACCCACCTTGGCCTCCCAGGCCTGAGCCACCATGGCCGGCCTGGCTTTTTTCACTTAGCATACTAGTTTCAAGGTTCATATATATTATAGAATATATAACAACTTCATTCCTTTTTATGGCTGAATAAATACTCCATTGTATGAATTTACCACATTTTGTTTATACGTTAATCAGTTGATGGACATTGGCATTGTTTCTAAAGTTTAGCTATTATGAATCGTATTATGCTGCTATGAACATTGGTGTACAAGCTTTTGTGTAAATATGTTTTCAGTCCTCTAGAAGTAGAATAATAAGGTCACATGGTAATTCTATGTTATACATCTCGAAGAATCGCCAATCTGTTTTCCAAAGTGGTCTCACATTTTATGACCCACTAGCAGTGTAAAAGGATTCCAATTTCTCCATCTCTTTGCCAACATTTGCTATTATCTTTCTTTATTTTTTCCATCTTAGTGGGCACGGAGTGTTTCTCATGTGATTTTATTTGGATTTCCCTGACAACCAGTGAAGTTGAACATCTCTTCCACGTGTTCACCGACCATTTGTACATTTCCTTGGATAACGTCTATTCAAATCCCATTTTTAAATTGAGTTATTTGTCTTCTTTTCTTAATTGAGTTCTTTTTTAAAAAATAAGTTGTGTTTTTTTCAAGAGACTGGATCTCACTATGTTGCCTAGGCTGGAGTACAGCACTTATTGACAGGCACAGTCATGGTGCACTACAGCCTCCAGCTCCAGCTCCTGGACTTAAGCAATCCTGCCTCAGCCTTCTCAGTAGCTGGGATCACAGGTGTGTGCCACCCTGCTGGCTAAAAGAGCTTTTATATATTCTGGAAACAAGTCTCATACATAGACCCTCCCTTATCTAAAGTTTTGCTTTCTGAGGTTTCAGTTACCTGTAGTTGACCTTGGTCCAAAAATATTAAATGGACAATTCCATAAACAAACAATTCATAAGTTTTACATTGCACACCGCTCTGAGGAGGGTGATGAGATTTTGGCTGGCTCAAGACGAATCGTTCCTTTGTCCAGCAGAGCCACAATATACATGCGACCCGCCTGCTAGTCACTTAGGGGCCATCTCAGTTATCAGAAGGACTATCACAGCATCGCTGTGCTAGAGTTCAACTAACCCTTATTTTACTTCATAATGGGCCCCAAAGCGCAAGAGTACCCATGCCAGTAGTCTGGATCTGCCAAAGAGAAGCCAAACAGTGCTTCCTTTAAGGGAAAAGGTGAAAGTTCTCAGCTTTGGAAAGAAAAAGATCGGCTCTACGTTGAGGTTGCTAAGATCACGAATCTTCTATCTGTGATATTTTGAAGAAGGAAACAGAAATTCATGCTAGTTTTGCTGCCACACCTCAAACGGCGAAAGTTGCAGCCACAATATGTGATTAGTGCTTAGTTAAGAAGGAAAAGGCCTGTATTTGTGAAGACAGAAACAGGAATGTGTCCTGATTGTGGTGCCAGAAAGCACTGAGCCTACAGGAAGAGGTCAGCAAAAGATCCCCTGAAAAGTGACTCCAAGCCATTCACAGCAAAGGATGGTTACACAGATGCAGGAACACAGAAGGTCAATAGTAGCTTAATGCTACATCACAGCTTAACTCGATATCATTCACCTCACTTCATCTCATCACATCGGTATTGTGCCACTGTGCTCACCATCACAAGAATGGTGAGGATAGCACAAGAAGATATTTTGAGAGAGAAAGAGATCACATTTACATAACTTTTATTACAATATATTGTTATAATTGTTCTATTCCATTATTAGTTATTGCTAATCTCTTACTGTACCTAATTCATACATTAACCCTTGTTATAGGTATGTATGTATAGGAAAAAACATAGTGTACGTAGGGCTTGATGCTTCCTTCAGTTTCAGGCATCCATTGGGAATCTTGGAATATACCCACTGAGGATAAGGGGAGCTGCTGTACTGCACACTTTACAAATATCTTCTCTCATCCCATGGGTTGTCTTTTCATTTTCTTGATAGTGTCCATTAAAGCACAAAAGTTTTAAATTTTAATAAAGACCAATTTATCTATGTTTTCTTTCATCACTTATGCTTTTGGTGTTATATCTAAGAAACCATTGACTAATCCAAGGTCACAAAGATTTATGCCTGTGTTTTCTTCTAAGAGTTTTACGGTTTTAGTTCTTACATCAAGATCTATTTTGAGTTTTTTTTTTTTCTTTTTTGAGACAGTGTCTTACTCTGCCACTCAGGCTGGAGTGCGGTGGCACAATCATGGTTCACTGCAGCCTTAAACTCCTGGGCTCAAACGATCCTCCCACCTCAGCCTCCCAAGTAGCTGGGACTATAGACATGTGCCACCACGCCCAGCTAATTTTTTTGTAGAGATGAGGTTTCACCATATTGCCCAGGCTGGTCTAAAACTCTTAAGCTCCAGTGATCAGCCCACCTCAGCTTCCCAAAGTGCTGGGATTACAGGCATCAACCACTACACCCAGCCCCAAATTTTGTATACCATATAATAAAGGGGTCCAACTTCATTCTTTTATATGTGGAAATCCAGCTGTCCCAGCACCATTTGTTAAAAATATTTTCTTCCCCATTTAATTGCCCTAGTAGCCTTGTCAAAACCAATTGAACATAATTGTAAGGGTTTATTTCTGGACTCTCAATTCTATTCCATTGTTGAACATATTTTTGAGCGCTGTTTTTCTCTCCTGTGGTAACTGGTGACCTGTACTTCCTGGAAGAGAGATGATCAGAGATTCCCAAGCCAACTGAGTTTCCTCAAGTGGGTCAGGTCTCTGTGGCTCTCTGTGCCAGCCTATTCATAATGACATCCTCCTGCAGGATTTGAGCCTCCTTTGCTGTGACGGCAGCTGAGGAGGTGGCTGACTGCCCAGACTGCCTTATCTCTTTCCTACCTCTTAAGGTTATTGTAAATACCAAATTAGATTGTGTATACACAAGAATTTCGCACTAAAGCACTATACAAATGTAAGCTATACCTTTCTGTTTATCCTTCTCCTTCATGAGTAAGACTCCAAAAATAGAAGATATTTTTAATTTTTACTCATTGGGCTTAAGGTTGCAGTGTCTATATTATTGCAAATTCTAAATTAATGAAGTCTGGTTCTTCATGTGTTATTCCTGCAGGAGGCTGTGAGCTCACCCCTGGAGTGTGAATATGAGTGTGGGTCATTTCCTCTCTCCTCTGCACCCTTCCTTGGATGAGGTTGTGCCCTGTGCCAGGCACCATGCTAAACTCTGGGAAAACCACAGAGAATAAGCCAGACACCATCCCTGCCCTCCAGGAACATACAATTTAGTGAAGAAGCTGAGAGATTTAACAAGCCATTCTAATAAAGTGCGACATTGAGGGAGGTGCAAGGTGATGCCTCCCCCAGCCCTGGTGTCAGCTGCTCCAGGTCCAAGAGACTTTGATGATCTTCCAACCGTGTTGGAAGTGGAGGCAGAGGCTGTTTATTGCTGACACAGTCCCTAACCCAGGGTCTACAGACATTGTGGAAATGCCAGTCGCACAGTCAGACCAGAGCATGAACCAGCAGAAGCAATGCCCACCCTCCATCCTCCTGAACAGAGTTCTCAGGAGCTCTTCAGAGGCAAAGGCGGCCTCTGGCTGAGGGTCTCTAGATACAGGTTAGGCTTCAGGCTCTTCTCCCCTCCACTCAGCTCCCCTCCCTTGGACCCCTCCTTCAGGGGCTGACAGGGCCCCACTCTCGTCTCTCCCCAACCCAAGCCTCTGCTAGCAGAGAGACTGCTTCCTCCCAGAAGACAGCAGCTCATTTGCACACAGACACCCACAGCCCTCAAAGCCTGGAAAAACAAGCTGTTAGGACCCCTGAGAGCAGGGTGGCTCCTGGGAGGAGAGCCCAGGCCACCACCTTGCCCTCCCCTGGCCCTCGATGGGGCTGCTCTGATCACAAATGCCCAGCCATGCAGCCAGCCCTGCAGTGCACCCATGTCCCCTGGTACCCACTGACTCTCCAAGCCAAACTGAGCAGGGAGGAGTTGTGAGGGAAAACCGCAGGTTGGGAGGGAGGTTGGCAAAGGGGGCCTGCCCCCAGCTCTCCTCTCACTGGCCCCTCTCTGGCCAGTGTTTAACAAGGCCCTGCCTTCTCCCCCTAGGGCTGGGGACAGCCACCTTCCTCCTCACCCCACCGCCCTCTCTCCCCTGGCACCACATCATCTGACAAGTCAGCGCAATCTCTCAGGCTGTGGTGTCACAGCCTCCTGCACACACACTCCATGCTGCACAGCAAGCCACATGTGTCCCTCAGAGCCCCAGACAGCAGCCCCCACTCACCCAGAAGCCCAAGTGATTCCCAGCAGCCCCCAGCAGCCTAATGGGTTGGGGTCTCAGGAGCAGCTGTCCCTGGCTCCTTCCCTGATCCCACTGCCCAGCCTCAACCCACGGTTCCTCCATCTCCCCACCTCCCACCATGCCATCGGGCATCTGTCAGGGTCAAGGGGCCTCCCACCTCTGGGGGCAGATACCATGGTGCTGAGGTGGCCTCCACAACCGCCCTGTGCGCCAAAAGGACAACACCGTCCTCCCTCCCCCACACTTGTCACTTTGAGGGACATGTGGATGAGACAGGAAGACAGGGGAGTGTGGAGACCTGAGGTGACTTGGAGCAAGCCTCTCAACCTGAGAGGCAGTTTCTTTATCTGTAAAATGAGGGGGTTGTTCGCATCTCTGAGGCTTTATGTCGTTCTCAAAGCCTGCCAGCCTCGGGCTCTAGGACTCCGTTGGGATCGTGTGTGATGTTTTCTGCTGAGCGACTGACTGGCAGCCCGAGTCCCCGGGGGAAGAGGGCAGGCGCTCCAAAGCTCCTGCGCTCTGTGGCTCCCCCTCCCAGAGCAGCGCCCCCTTTCTCTCCCCCTTCCTCGCAGCCCCTACTCCAAGCCCCAGGTGCGCCAGCTGCCCTGAGCCTCTGCGACACCTCCCGGAGGCGCCTGCAGGACATCTAAGGTCTCCCGCCACACCCGGCAGGCGACGTCCCCGCCTCTCGACCACGGCCTGGTGAAAAAGCCCGCCGGGACCCATCGGCCCTATCCCCGCTGCACGAGCGGCGCCTGCAGACAGCTCCCGGGGCCCGGCCTTGTCACTCCGGAGCCAGGAAGGCCCGGGGTGGGTGGGCCGGGAAAACCGAGCTGGAGGCCGCCGGGCTCCTGGGCCCGGGCCGAGGCTGCGAGGCTGCGCGGCCGCGCGGTGGGCAGGCTCGGGTGTTCTGGCAAACTGCCGGGTCCCCATCTTCAGAAGAGGGGAGGCCCTTTCCCCAGCTTCCTCAGCGGGAGCCCGACCCAGAGCCACCCCACCACCCCCGGGCTGCACCTTGGCCCCTCCCCGGCCCGCGCCCCTGCCCGGGGCGGGCCAGGAACCTCAGCCCGCGCGGCGGGGGACTTTGGAGCCGAGGAGGAAGCAGCAGCGGGGCGGGGGCGGGGGTGTGTCGGGTTTTATAACCCGCAGGGCGGCCGCAGCGCGGGAGAGGGGGCAGCGCCGAGCACCGCGCACAGCACAATGGGGGCCGCCTCGGGCCACCAGGGGCCGGGGCCGCCGCTGCTGCCGCTGCCGCTGCCGCTGCTGCTGCTGCTGCTGCAGCCGCCGCCGCCGCCCGCCCTGGCTCTGGACCCCGGGCTGCAGCCCCGCAACTTTTCCGCCGACGAGGCCGGGGCGCAGCATTTTGCGCAGAGCTACAACTCGAGCGCAGAGCAGGTGCTGTTCCAGAAAATAGCCGCCAGCTGGGCGCACGACACCAACATCACCGCGGAGAATGCGCGGCGCCAGGTGGGCGCCCGGGCCCGGGAGGGGGCGGGGCGGGCCGCAGCGGCCAATCACAGCGCGCGGCCAGCTTGAGGGGCGGGCAGGCGGGCGCCCCGGGCCCGAACCCCACCCCGACCCCCACCCCCGCCCCAACCGTCAGCCACGGTACCAGAGCGCCAGACTACGAGCACGGCCTGCGCCCCACCATGCACGAGTTGGTTGGATGAGGCGGGCTCCTCCGAGACCGGGATCCCAGGACGCCGCGCCCGGGGACTGGGCAGGGGCCACGGAACCTTCGCCGATGGTGCTGGGCTTGGCTCTGGGGCTCAGCGCTCTCAGGCCGCTGCCTGGTCACCTCTGGACGCTGTCGCTGTCACCGCCCTGTCACCTTCCACTCACCCAGCCTCTTTTCTGGGCCGAGTTTCTGCTCCACCGTTCCCATGAGGCAGATTGCCCCCAGAAGGAGGAAACACGGCTTCTGCAAACTCACGTCTCCCGCAGGGATCTCCGCAGGGATCTCCCCAGGGCCCGGGCTCTGGAAGCCCTTGGCCTTCCTCCCCTCCCCCAGCCCCGTGGCCTCCCCTCTATGGCTTGCACCTAAACGAGGTCCTCCCTACACCCTCCCTGCCCTCCTGGTGCCCACAGGAGGAAGCAGCCCTGCTCAGCCAGGAGTTTGCAGAGGCCTGGGGCCAGAAGGCCAAGGAGCTCTATGAACCGATCTGGCAGAACTTCACGGACCCGGAGTTACGCAAGATCATCGAAGCTGTGCGCACCCTGGGCCCTGCCAACCTGCCCCTAGCTAAGCGGCAGCAGGTGGGCTGAGGGCCAAGGCAGAGCTGGGAGTGGCCTCCCAGTGCCCCATCGTAGGGGTCGGAGGAGAGCAGCCCAGTAGGGAGGGAGGGACCCTGGCATCCACATGGGCCCTGGCTGAAGGGAAAGCTCAGGTGAGCGCAGAATGGCTTCCCGAAGCATTGATTTTTCTTGGAGACGGGGTGGGGAGCTACTTTCTATTAAAGGAAGCATTCTGGAATAGGAAGCCAAATTCAAGTGAGCTTCTCCCTAGGCTGCTTGATGAGCTTCCTTGAAAGGGTTGAGAAGGGCTGAGTGAGGTAGCTCAGGCCTATAATCACAGCCCTTTGGGAGGCTGAGGTGGGTGCATCGCTTGAGCCCAGGAGTTTGAGACCAGCCTTCCCAACATGGCAAAACCCTGTCTCTAAAAAACAGTACAAAAAACTTAGCTGGACTTGGTGGTACATGCACTTACAGTCCCAACTACCTTGGAGGCTGAGGGGGAGGGATCACCTGAGCTGAGGAGGTCAAGGCTGCAGTGAGCGATTATTCGATTATTGCACCACTGCGCCCCAGCCTGTGCGGCAGAGTTCCCCCCACCCCTGCAAAAAAAAAAAGGGAGAGAGAGGAAAAAAAAATGTTGAGAAAGACAGAAGTCACCAAAGCCAGGGAACGGGAGGGATCTGCTCTCACTGCAGGGCAGCACCAACCTGGGACTTGACCCTGACCCTGACTTTCAAGACTCCTGTCTCCCACTCCACAGGCTGCCTCCACTGGCAGGGGACTAGGGTGTTAGTGATCAGAAGTGCCCCAGTGCCACTGACTGGCCTTGTCCAAGCCACATCCCCTCTGTGGGCTCCTTCTTCTAGCAGCGAGGGAAGGGCAGATATCCTGGGGGCCTGTCACCGGAACATTCCTCCCCTCTGACTCCCCAGTACAACTCGGTGCTAAGTGACATGAGCAGGACCTACTCCACCGCCAAGGTCTGCCTCCCCAACAAGACTGCCACCTGCTGGTCCCTGGACCCAGGTACCGCCCTGGGGCTCCCCAGCGCCCCCGCATTGCCCTGCTGCACTCGAGACCGTGCAGTTGTGTAGGGTCTGTGGAGAGAGCAGATACTGGGGCAGGACAGTGCAGATGCCCCCCCATACCCTGCTTCTCTTGGCAAATGGACTTATCGAACCTCCAGCTGGAAGGTTGGAAGCCAGGCCTGCACCCATGCCCCACCTCTGTGTGTGCCTCAGCCTCTCCCGTCACCCCTAGGCCTTCCTCCTGGCTGCATGGTTTGCCCTTTGGTGGGTCCTCTCACGTTCCCCAAGAGCCCTCAGGCCAGGGACCCTTCCTGGCTTCCCCTTAAGCCCCACTCCAGCCCCATTTACACGCAGCTTTGAGGAAGGCACTCCATCCAGTAGGCCACCAAGCCTCTGTCTGAGTTTTGGCCTTTGGGTGTCCCCTTGGTGTCAACCACCTTAGATGGTCATGTCTCCAGGGGCGGGGTCCCTGCCTGGGTGTTGCCGTAGGTCCCGGCCCCCTCCCACTCAGCTTGTAGGTGGCCCCTGGAAGCTGGTGGGGGTGGTGAGGACTGGTGCAGCCTCTGGGGAGGCAGTTGCAGATTTTGACATGGAGGCCTCCTCACCGACCCTGCCTGCCTGTGTCTCAGAACTCACCAACATCCTGGCTTCCTCAAGAAGCTACGCCATGCTCCTGTTTGCCTGGGAGGGCTGGCACAACGCCGCGGGAATCCCGCTGAAGCCACTGTACGAGGATTTCACTGCCCTCAGCAATGAAGCCTGCAAGCAGGACGGTGAGCAGGTCCCTCCCTGTCCAGGAATCGTGCCAGATGCCCTCTCAGCTGTCTCCCCGGAGCCCCAACCCAGAGGCAGGCAGAGCAGCTGGGACTATGATTCCAGCCGGCCCTAAGTTTCCCAGCAAGTGGAGATGGGACCGGCCTGCACCCAGTGTGCCTGGACCATGCTGCCGGCCTGCCCCATGTGGCCATCCTGTGGTCACTCCTGACTCTAGTGCTCCTCTTTGCCTCTGGGACCCTCCAGGATCTGTTTAGCTGGCTGCAGCTAGTTAGAAATCATAGAGTGGCAGCCCTCAAGCCAATTTTCCAGCTAGCTGCAGATCCGTGGGCCTCACGCCAGTGGAAGAGCCGACTGAGAGCTGAGAGACGGTGGTCTGAGCCTGTGGGTTCAGCTGCCTACCCCCCCATGTCCCCAGGCTTCTCAGACACGGGGGCCTACTGGCGCTCCTGGTACAACTCCCCCACCTTCGAGGACGATCTGGAGCACCTCTACCATCAGCTGGAGCCCCTCTACCTGAACCTCCATGCCTTTGTCCGCCGCGCACTGCATCGTCGATACGGGGACGGATACATCAACCTCAGGGGACCCATCCCTGCTCATCTGCTGGGTAAGGACCTGGCCTTACCTCCACATGAGTCCCGGGGAAGTGTTGGTCCAGGGTTGAGGTGGGGGGATGTTCAGGGTAAGGGAAGGCGGGTCATGACCATCACAGCTCACGTATGGGGCATCATACTGTTCGCTTTGCACACAGCAGACCATTCACAATCCCACTTTATAGGTGGGGACCCTGAGGCTTAGGGTCACGAGGGACCCAGTGGTCAGAGAGCTAGGGGTTAATCCAAAGGCTCTGGCCCCGGGTCCAGAGGAGGAGCCATCAACCTAGTTTATGCCTAAGGAAACGAGCCTCGTGGCTCTGCCTCAGGGTTGAGTGGCCAGGACCTGGCACAGCCAGAAAGGACGGTGGCAGCATCTGGCAGCCCCAGGACATGTGGCCCTCAGAGGGGTGTGGGTGGGACTGATGTGTGAGATTCCTGGCCGTAAGCCACGCCTGTAGCCCTTGAGGGCCCCAGGGTCCAGATGCTGGCCCAAGGTATTGCTCAGCGATGTGTGGAGAAGCAGGCACAGCCAGGCAGGAAGCCAAGCTGTCCCCCTCCTCATCTAGGAGACATGTGGGCCCAGAGCTGGGAAAACATCTATGACATGGTGGTGCCTTTCCCAGACAAGCCCAACCTTGATGTCACTAGTACTATGCTACAGCAGGTAAGCTCTGGGCTCAGGCCTGGGGTGGCGGGGGTGCGGGGAGCAAAAAGAGGGAGTCAGAGATGGGCACGGGGGCGGGAAGGGGTTGGGTACCGAGCAGCAGCCTCTGGTGTGTCTGTAGGAGCAGTGAGCTGGGGTCGATGCCCTTGGTGAGGTGCCAGTTCCTCCCTCCAGGCTCCATGGTGGCCGGATGAGAGGAGCAATGAACATTCACTCATCTGCTGTGGGCAGTGAGGGCCCTGCCTCGGGGAGTGGAGGCCACAGAGCAGAGAAGCTTTCATGCACAGGGAGCTGACCTGAGAGGGGGACCCCAGCCCTGTCTGCAGACCAGCCAGAGCAGGCTCCTCCTGACCTGTCTCCCTACCCCGCCTCCAGGGCTGGAATGCCACACACATGTTCCGGGTGGCAGAGGAGTTCTTCGTCTCCCTGGGGCTTTCCCCCATGCCTCCGGAGTTCTGGGCAGAGTCGATGCTGGAGAAGCCGGCCGACGGGCGGGAGGTGGTGTGCCACGCCTCAGCTTGGGATTTCTACAATCGGAAAGACTTCAGGTCTACACATAGGAAGAGCAGGGTTCCGGGTCCCTGGAAAAAGCAGGCAGCCCAGGCACGGGGAAGCTGGTTCCCAGGCCTGCCTCTACCCTGCCCCAGCACTGGCCGAGAGCTGGTGTATTCCAGGGCTAGGGGGCATAGGAGGCCCAGTAGTCCACCTTCCCTGGCAGCTTTGACAAATAGTCACCTCTGTACCTTGGAATGGAGGAAGAAGGCCAGAGTGCTGGTGAGCCAGAGCGGGGTAAAGAATTTGCTTGTTTCAGCTGGGCATAGAGGCTGACATCTGTAATCCCAGCACTTTGGGAGGCCAAGGCAGGTGGATCACCTGAGGTTAGGAGTTCGAGAACAGCCTAGCTAACATGGCAAAACCCCGTCTCTCTACTAAAATAAAAAAAAATTGCTGGAGGTGGTGGCGGGCACCTGTAATCCCAGCTACTCAGGAGGCTGAGGCAGGAGAATAGCTTGAACCCGGGAGGCAGAGGTTGCAGTGAGCTGAGGTCATGCCACTGCACTCCAGCCTGGGTGACAAAGCGAGACTCTGTCTCAAAAAAAGTTTTTTTGCTTGTTTCTACTTCGGCTTCACGCCCCAGGGTCTCCCAGGTGCTAATCTGCCCTGTGCGCCAGCCCTGCCCTGTCCTGCCCCTCCTTCACCCTCACCCTTGCCCTCTCTATGCACCAGGATCAAGCAGTGCACGCGGGTCACGATGGACCAGCTCTCCACCGTGCACCATGAGATGGGCCACGTGCAGTACTACCTACAGTACAAGGACCAGCCCGTCTCCCTGCGCGAGGGCGCCAACCCCGGCTTCCACGAGGCCATCGGGGATGTGCTGGCGCTGTCGGTCTCCACTCCTGCACATCTGTACAAAATCGGCCTACTGGATCATGTCACCAATGACACGGGTATGGGAGGGTGGAGAGGCCCCTGTCCAGCCTCACCTACACCCCAATCCGCCCCGCAGCAGGACCTCACTTGCTCCACTCAGCTCTGCCCTTCTGCCTCCCAACCTCAGATCAGGCAGGGTTCAGGATCCACCCAGAGCCTCACAGCGCACACTGAGCCTAGCTCAATACACCTGAGGGTCCTCTTCCAACCAGGGCCCAGGGTCTCGAGGGCTGGCCTTACCTTCTCTGCGTCTTCCCGGCCTCACTTCCTGCTGCCCCCCCAGCCTACCACTCCTAGGGGACTCCTTTCTCCCTCTGACCTCTGACCTCTCTCCTCTCATCTCCCAACAGAAAGTGACATCAATTACTTGCTAAAGATGGCACTGGAAAAAATTGCCTTCCTGCCCTTTGGCTACTTGGTGGACCAGTGGCGCTGGGGGGTCTTTAGTGGGCGTACCCCCCCTTCCCGCTACAACTTCGACTGGTGGTATCTTCGGTGAGAGGACGGGTAGAAAGCCCTCACCCAGATAGCCCTCCCCAACCTCCTGACCCAGCCAGTTCTAGCCTCTCCTCTCTAATGATGTCCCCCTCCTGTGACTCACCACCTTCTCCTTTCCTGCCTGAAACTCCCTCCTCCAGGAAGTCTTCCCCAGTTCCTCAGGATGGGGAAGGGTTGCTGGGTGGAAATGCCTTTTCTGCAAAAGCTAAATTCATCTGGTGTGCAACCTCTAGGCCCTAAGACAATTCAACCATCCTTTTCCAGAACCAAGTATCAGGGGATCTGTCCTCCTGTTATCCGAAATGAAACCCACTTTGATGCTGGAGCGAAGTTTCATGTCCCAAATGTGACACCATACATCAGGTACTAGCACCCCTACCCCACCAGCCCCGGTACTGTCACACGCCCAGTCCCCTTCTCCTCCTCCTCTGATCCTAGCTGCCTCATCCCCAGGGCTTGTCCCCATGCTCTTCCAGATCCAAAGGTCTGGAGTTAGAGTGGCCCTCTCTCCTGAGCCTGTCTTGGGTCTCCCTTCTCCCCTAAGATAGCTTCTGGTCTAGCCTCTGCCCTGCAGGAAGCTGGATGATACCTGGGCAAGGGACCCCTGTTCCTGGCCCCCCACGATCTTCCCTAACTCCCACCTGTCCCTGCAGGTACTTTGTGAGTTTCGTCCTGCAGTTCCAGTTCCATCAAGCCCTGTGCAAGGAGGCAGGCTATCAGGGTCCACTGCACCAATGTGACATCTACCAGTCCACCAAGGCAGGGGCCAAGCTCCGGTGCGTGACAGGAAGTGGGGGCAAGTGGGAGGCAGAGGGGAGAGCTGGCAGAGGGTGTGGCAGGAGACAGCTGGCTGCTCCAACAGGGTAGGGCGCTGATCACAGAGCTGGACTGATGTGGGTACCTATCTCGTCACTCTCTCATCAAGTATTTATTGAGTGTGCTTTCTGGCTGGCATAGGGCAAGACAAATGCCCCCTGCCACCCTCACAGATCCCAGGTCCCAGGGTCTTATTGCCGCAGTTCCCACAGTCCAGTGGTGGTGGGCGGGGGGGGAGGCGCGGAAGTGGCCAGGGGCATGTGGGCTGGGGGCCAGGAGCAGACTTCAGCCCGAGTCCCCTGTGCCCATGGTACCCATTCTGCCCAACAGGAAGGTGCTGCAGGCTGGCTCCTCCAGGCCCTGGCAGGAAGTGCTGAAGGAGATGGTCGGCTCAGATGCCCTGGATGCCCAGCCGCTGCTCGACTACTTCCAGCCAGTCACCCTGTGGCTGCAGGAGCAGAACCAGAAGAACGGCGAGGTCCTGGGCTGGCCAGAGTACCAGTGGCGCCCACCTTTGCCCCACAACTACCCGGAGGGCATTGGTAAAGCTCTGAGTGAGGGTGGCGCAGGGCTAAGGCTGGTCCTCAACTCTGGGCTCGGCCCAGGCCCCAGGTTCCCGGTCATCTCCCCCCAGCTGATCCCTGGCACCCTGTCCTGGAGGGCCAGACAGCCCCCCACAGCTCATCAGCAGGGCCTAGAAGTGGGGACAGGCATGTCTTTCCCCCAGCATCCTAGAGAGGGTATGCTCAGACCTGAGGGTCCCCCACCCCCACCTCCAGGGCCAGACACAGGGCTCTATGAGGTCACACTGCGGGCTCTGCTCTTATTGGCCAGGGGACAGCGGCTGCAGGGCTCTGCTCTCCTGCGGCCATGGGCCAAGGTTGGGCTACTGCAAGACTTCCCAGCCTCCTCTTCCTGCTGCTCTGCTACGGGAACCCCCTGCTGGTCCCCAGCCAGGCGGTAACCAGACAAGTGACGGTCACTCATGGGACAAGCAGCCAGGCAACAACCAGCAGCCAGACAACCACCCACCAGGCGACAGCCAGCCAGACATCAGCCCAGAGCCCAAGTGGGACCGTGCAGGGCAGGGGCAGGGCAGCAGGGGTGGGAGAGGCGGGGCCAGGTAGGGACAGGGGCAGGGTACAAGGGGGTGGAAGACGGTTAATGGCTTCGCATGAGACCGCAAACCTGGAGAGGGGAGGGAGAGGCTTGTCTGTTTCTCTCCGCTCTGTCCCACAGACCTGGTGACTGATGAGGCTGAGGCCAGGCAGTTTGTGGAGGAATATGACCGGACGTCCCAGGTGCTGTGGAACGAGTACGCCGAGGCCAACTGGAATTACAACACCAACATCACCAGAGAGACCAGCAGCATTCTGGTGAGAGCCGCCTCCCCACCTCCAAACCTGCACAGGCACACAGAGATGCTCTCCCGCTCACCACGCACAGTGGGGCTGCCACCACGTTTTAAACTGAATATTTAAAGCAGTAGTCAATTTCAGATTTTGGTGGACATTTACTCAATGCCTGAGCAATGCTCCTTTCCTTAAACATCAGTCTCTGGGAAGCCGAGGTGGGAGGATCACTTGAGGCCAGGAGTTGGAGACTAGCCTATGCAACATAGCAAGATCTCGTCTCTGTTGAAACAAACAAATAAACAAAAATCAATCTCTAGTAACAGAATAATTTGTACATAAATAAGTGGTGCTCAAGTCATTTTTTTAAAAGACTGAAAGCCCCCGTTTGTCTCCTCTACAAAAGGGGGCTACGCTTCCGCTCTCCCCTCCTCCCCTGCCTGTTTGGCTGAGCACAGATGATGCCGCGGTGAGCCAAACAGTTACTGTTCCTCGGCACTTCAATCTGTTGCCTCATCTTTTTCTCAACAGCCTTGCAGAATAATCAGTGATCTTATTCCCATTTTATAGATGGGATTTGGTATTAACTCTGAGGCTCAGCGAGGCCACAGAGCTAATGGCAAGCTGGCTCCTCCCTAAGAGCCTTTAAGACACGTGGGGGGCTTCTCTTCTCTGCCCCTGCCTGGATATGTGTGGCTTGACCACGGGCATCCGGGGAGGGTGAGTGCTGCATCCAGGACGTCAGCAGTCCAGCTTGCAGAGGGTCTTAGAAGCAAAGGCTGCAACTTCATTCCACTGCCCCCCTCACCACCACCTCCAGCCCTCAGCTCCCCCATGGGGCCTCCTGCTTAGAGGCTGCTCCAGAGCTCCTGGGCCCCATGACACCATCCTCCTGTGCCCTCAGCTGCAGAAGAACATGCAGATAGCCAACTACACCCTGCAGTACGGCACCCAGGCCAGGAGGTTTGATGTGAGCCACTTCCAGAACACCACTATCAAGCGGATCCTCAAGAAGGTTCAAGACCTAGAACGGGCAGCGCTGCCTGCCCAGGAGCTGGAGGAGGTGCGTGGCTTGCAAGGAATGAGGAAATGGGAATCCTGGGGCAGTGAGCCCAGCACAGGGTCTGGCTTGGCCTTCGTTCTGCTTGATGCACTCGATGAACCAAGTCATGGCATCTGCCATGCGACGTGCACCTCAGAATTGCCGAGAAGGCAGCGCTTCCCAGCTCCACTCACCACCCCACCAGCCCATGGGGGCTGGGGGCAGTGCAGGCCGCAGAGAGACAGAGCGCAGAGTAATACAGCTCACTGCCTCTCTTCTTCCTCCTGCAGTACAACAAGATCCTGTTGGACATGGAAACCACCTACAGCGTGGCCACTGTGTGCCACACGAATGGCAGCTGCCTGCAGCTCGAGCCAGGTGAGAGCTCACGTGTGAGAGTGAGAGGTGAGGGCTGGGGCCGGCAGGGGCCCGGGGGTGCCGGGCGAGAGCAAAGAGTTGGGCTCCCCTCACTCATGGTGGGATCAGCATGCCCAGGAAATGCCCTTCCTTGTTTTCCATGAGGGGGGCCTCTCTGCCCACTGAGAGCCAGCACCTACTTCATACCACGCCCCCATCCGCTGCCCTCCCTCAGAGCTGCCCTCTGCGTAAGGGTCTCTGCTCTCTCCTGTCCTTGCTACCTGCTGCCCCTCAAAGCAGTGGGATCTCAAAGTTGTATTTCATGGGCTTGGATTCCAAATGGGGGAAACTCAGGGACTCTAGCTTCCCCTGGCCTCCTTTTGTGATCCTGCCCTTCACTTCCTCACCTTCTCTGGCTTTCCTGGACCCCTCTCCCAGTGACTTATAAGGAAACTGAGTCACACAGCCCCTGAAAATGCCAGACTAGAACCTGAGCCTCTGATTCCTCTCACTTCCCTCCCCCACCCCGCACTTCCTGCTGTCCTCTCTGCTCTCTCCACTCACTGGCTGGTCCTTACCGCAGCCCCTTTGAAAGAGCTCATCCCCAACACGGACCCACACACGGATCCCTCCCAGTTCCCTCTCAGCCCACCCTCTCCAGGGTTGGAGAACTTGAGGCATAAACATTCTTCCATAAGTAATCTCCACCCAGAAATATGTCTTTCCTGCCCCAGCCCAGCTCCCACATTAGAACAATGACATATAGAAGGGGAAATGGAAAATAAACAGGGGAAACAGTTTTCCCAGGATGGGGTTTGGCCTACAAGTTGTGGATGTGGGTACGCACACGCCAAGTGTGAGGGAGGCTGGCCGGGCGTGGTGGCTCACACCTGTAATCCCAGCACTTTGGGAGGCCAAGGTGAGTGGATCACTTGAGGCCAGGAGTTTGAGACCAGCCTGGCCAACATGGTAAAACCCCGTCTCTACTAAAAATACAAAAGTTAGCTGGGCATGGTGGCAGATGCCTGTAGTCCCAGCTACTTGGGAGGCTGAGGCACAAGAATTGCTTGAGCCCAGCCTGGGCAATATGGCAAGACCCCATCTCTAAAATACACATAAAATACAAAAAATTAGTTGGGTGTGGTGGTGCACGCCTATAGTCCCAGCTACTAGGTAGGCTGAGATGGAAAGATCGCTTGAGCCTGCAGTAAGCCATGATGGCACCACTGCACTCCAGCCTGGGCGACAGAGTGAGACCCTGTCTCAAAAAAAAAAAAAGAAAGAAAGGAGAGAGGCTCCAGCACGCCCCTCAGAGGGCTGCTGAGGCTCTGCAGTTGTCTGCAGTGCATGGTCCCAGGCTGGGGACCGCAAGCCGCCTCCGGAGAGCCACTCCCATCCTTTCTCCCACTTCTCTAGACCTGCTGCCTATACAGTCACTTTTATGTGGTCTCGCCAATTTTATTCCAGCTCTGAAATTCTCTGAGCTCCCCTTACAAGCAGATGGGCGGTGAGCTAAGGGCTGGAGCTCAAGCCATTCAACCCCCTATCAGATCTGACAAACGTGATGGCCACATCCCGGAAATATGAAGAACTGCTATGGGCATGGAAGGGCTGGCGAGACAAGACGGGGAGAACCATCCTCCAGTTTTACCCGAAATACGTGGAATTCATCAACAAGGCTGCCCGGCTCAATGGTGAGACCCTCCTGCCAACACCACCGGTACTCCGGTCCCCTCAGGTTCCTCAGAGAGGTCCTCTGAGACCCCAATAGGGAAAGGTAGGTCCCAGGAGGAGGCAGGTGATGAGGGTGTGGGAGAGCCTGGCTGTGTCCCCTCTGTAGGCTATGTAGATGCAGGGGACTCCTGGAGGTCTATGTACGAGACGCCATCCCTGGAGCAAGACCTGGAGCGGCTCTTCCAGGAGCTGCAGCCGCTCTACCTGAACCTGCATGCCTATGTGCGCCGGGCCCTGCACCGCCACTACGGGGCCCAGCACATCAACCTGGAGGGCCCCATCCCTGCTCACCTGCTGGGTAAGGGCACACATCAGGCCTGAAGGAGGGTAAAGACCAACCACCGTGTGGGTAAGGGTGGGGACAGGGCTGACTAGAGGGTGGGGAGCAGGCTGGGGAGTGAGACTCCAGCCCTGGGGGAAGGTTGCCCAGGCTGGAGAGGGGTGGGCACTGGGGATGGGAGCCCCCTACTTGCATCTGATGCCACATTCACTACAGACCCAAGTTGAGCAAGTCACCATGGATGTGGGGGAGAAGTTAATAACCTTGTTGGGGAGACCACAGCACCCATGACAGCTCACAGTGTGCAATCTCAGAGGGCGAGGAAGGGGCTGTGAGTAGAGCTGGGGAGGCTTGCCAAGAGATGGCCTGTGAGCACGGCCTCAGAAGATGACAGGGTTTGACGGGTAGGAAGTGGGGGATGGGAAGACAGGTGCAGTGTTCAGAGCAAGAGAACTGAGACAAAGAAGAACCTGAGGATGTAAATCCGCTTCAACCCCGGACCCTGTTTTGCCATGGGCTGCAATCTTAGACACCCCAAATGCGTGAAGTAGGCGGTGGAGAACAGTAAGGGACAGCAGGGACCGAAGCAAAGCAGAGGCTACTGGTTCTCTGTCCCTGTTGGGCTGTTAGGAATACTTTCCTGGAGCAGACAGACCAGACGGCGTCAGACCGTTTAGAAACCACAAGGGAGGCCCCAGAGGATGGTCTGAGCTGCAGACGACTCTGACCTCAGGTGGTGCGGAAGGGACAGGCAGGGTGGCTGGTGAAGAGTGGCCTGCCAGCCTTTCAATCCCAGCCCTGTCCCTTAGGAGCTGCGGAGCCCTGGGGGAGGGGGGGTCACTTAACTCTCCAGCCTCAGTTTCCTTTACTAGCCAAAGAGAATCATGACAGTACTCGGGTGCAGACAGGATTGAAAGTGAATCCATACAGTGCTCCTGGCACAGAGCCAATAAGGGGTGGTCGCGGGGTGTAGGTGTTCTGGGGACCTGTAATGTCCTCACATGTCAGCGTTTGCTAGTCACACTGGTCTCCACTGCTCATGAACAGTGAAGACCACCTGGATGCCCTCGTAACTAGCAGGGCCCCCACCTAGAGCCAGGGCAGTAATGACCTACGGGGCTGGATGTGCACACTGAAGATGATGTATGTCAGGTACCTCGAAACTTGCAAACAGTAGGTGCTCAAGAAATGCCACTGTGGGCTGGGGGCGGTGGCTCACGCCTATAATCCTAACACTTTGGGAGGCCAAGGCAGGTGGATCTCCTGAGTTCAGGAGTCTGAGACCAGCCTGGCCAACATAGTGAAACCCTGTCCCTACTAAAAATATAAAAATTAGCCAGGCATGGTGATGGGTGCATAATCCCAGCTACTTAGGAGGCTGAGGCAGGAGCATTGCTTGAACCCAGGAGGCGGAGGTTGCAGTGAGCAGAGATTGTGCCAGTGCACTCCAGCCTGGCAGATAAGAGCAAGATTGAGTCTTAAAAAAAAAAAGAAAAGAAATGCCACTATGATTAGCAGGACTGGGATCTGGAGCACTCTTCCTGCAGGAGGGCACTGAGCCTGAGAAGTAACATTTGTCCCTCCTCTCTCTACCATCCCCCTCACCCGCCTCCAGGGAACATGTGGGCACAGACCTGGTCCAACATCTATGACTTGGTGGTGCCCTTCCCTTCAGCCACCTTGATGGACACCACGGAGGCCATGCTAAAGCAGGTCCGCACCGGCCCAGGGGAGGGGAGGCCCCTCAGGGATGGGAGGGGCCCTCTGATTCAGGAGTCCCCTCCAGTTTGGCCCTGCCCCTGCGGCCCCCACCACAGCATGCAGTCTGCCCTCAGAACCCTCAGTTTGGGCAGAACTCCCTCTCCTTGCAGGGCTGGACGCCCAGGAGGATGTTTAAGGAGGCTGATGATTTCTTCACCTCCCTGGGGCTGCTGCCCGTGCCTCCTGAGTTCTGGAACAAGTCGATGCTGGAAAAGCCAACCGACGGGCGGGAGGTGGTCTGCCATGCCTCGGCCTGGGACTTCTACAACGGCAAGGACTTCCGGTACATCCAGCTGGGGCTGAGGCCTCGTCCCTGAGCCCCATGGGCAAGGGAAAGGAGCCAAGCAAAGGCTCCACTCCCATCCCCAAGCCAGAGCCAGCAGGGTGGGGCGGGGACAGGGCCAGAGGGTCTAGAGAGGCGTTGGCTTCTGGCAGGAAAACCCCATCCACCTGCTGGGGGCTTCTGAAGTGTGCGACAGCTCTGTCAGCATGGCCGCTGGGAAGTGCTCAAGGTCCCAGTCCTGGGTTTGAGCACAGTGGGCTGCCCATCCTCCCTCCTTATGAGCAGCCCCTGCAGAGAGCTGGCCTCTCCCTGGGGGCACGTGCTGTGACACACAGAGGCACACGAGCATGTCGGGGGCTCTGCACAGATCCACTCTCGCCCCTGACAGAGGCTCAGAAGCTGCCTTCCTTGGAGGATGGTGTCTTAAGTCACCTATTGCCATGTAACCAAGCACCCCGGAGCTTAACCGTATGAAACAATTAGTTGGTCAGGTGCAGCGGCTCATGCTTGTAATCCCAGCATTTTGGGAGGCCAAGGTGGGTGGATCATGAGGTCAGGAGTTGGAGATCGGCTTGGCCAATATGGTGAAATCCCGTCTCTATTAAAAATACAAAAATTAGCTGAGTGTGGTGGTGCACGCCTGTAGTCCCAGCTGCTCAGGAGGCTGAGGCAGGAGAATCACTTGAACCCAGGAGGCAAAAGTTGCAGTGAGCCAAGATCATACCACTGCACTCCAGCCTTGGCAACAGAGCAAGACTCTGTCTCAAAAAAAAAAAAAACAGTTGATTATGCTTATGGTTTTATGGGCCAGGAATTCAGGCAGCACACAGCAGAAATGGCCTTTCTCTACAGGGATGCCTCCACTGGGGGCAGTGCTTACAGCTGGGATGCCTCAATTTGGGGGCCATCCTTCCAGAGCCTCAGTTGTGGCTATTGCTTGAGGTCCTCGGTTTTTCCCATGAGGCAGATGGTGGGGCACATGTTCCCTCTGGCCTCTTGGTTCAGACGTCAGGTGCCTGGAGTGGAACGGCTGGAACAGCTGGAGGTGGGTCAGGCATCTCTCCAGGCTAGCTTGGGAACCCAGCATGGCATCTGAGGTGGGCAGATTTATTACATGGCAGCCAGCATCCCCCACGGCAACCACCGACACAGCCAGGTCTCAAGGCTAAGTCCAAAACTGGCCCAGAGTCACTTCTGCCATGTTTTATTTGCTACAGCAAGTTACATGTTCACCCAGATTCAAGAGAAGGGGAAAAAGTCCCTCCCTCTGGGGAGAAGTGGCAAAGACGATCTGTCACAGCTGAAGTGTCTCTTACAAGGAGAGCAGACACGGGGAGCCTGGAACCAAACCCGATGGGCCCTGCCAGGCATGAGGACTGCAGCTGCAGGGCTGAGAGGAGACAGAATCTGGGGGATGAGCGCCCTTGTGGAATCTTCCCTTTTGTGGGGAGTCCGAGGAAAAGCTGAACAGACCCCAGCCTCATTGTAGCCAGGATGCTGACAGCTCTCCCACCTCCTCTGATGAGAATGACAGAAAAACAGGATTCACCTGAGCCAAAAGGCTTCCAATTAGATCCAAGAGAGAATTCCCTGCAGTTTGAATTGGCTTGCAAAACAAGGAAGGGCCAGGTGTAGCGGCTTGCGCCTGTAATCCCAGCATATGGGTAAGCCGAGGCCAGAGGACTGCTTGAGCCCGAGTTTGAGACTAGCCTGGGCAACATAGCGAGCCCCCTATTTCAAAAAAATTAAATAAATAAGTGAGAAGATGGGAGGATTGACGAGAGACAGTTCAACCTTGTGGTTTGGGCAGCTCCGCAGCTGCCATTCATCCTGGCCATAAGAATTCTGTGGGTGAATAGGTTTGTTGCTCTTGAGCCGCGTGAGATGCAGAATCGCCCAGACACAGTTGTTTCCTTCAGGGAGCCTCAGTCCTGGTAGATAAAGCATGTGTACATGGGAAGCCACTGGCCACGTGTTCCAGAAAGTACACAGTGTCCCAGTGCCTCTAGAGCAAGCACTTCGTATAGTCAGAAAGCAACAGGTGGTGGGGGCTGGAATCATTCGGGAAAGTGGGAGGCAGAGGAGTGGCCTGAATGGCCTGACTGCAGGGGCTTCTGACCCTGGACTCCCTCTTTCTCAGGCTCACTCAGCGCCTCCCCTCCCCCTCCCTCCCCCAGTGCTGTGTCCCTGCCTGCTGCAGTGCTGGGGTCTGCCCTGGGTATAGCAAGGCCTGCTGTTCCTTTCCCCAGGGCTTCTCACTGTCCTCTCCCAACGCCCTCTCCCCCACTCTGCTGTTCCCAGGATCAAGCAGTGCACCACCGTGAACTTGGAGGACCTGGTGGTGGCCCACCACGAAATGGGCCACATCCAGTATTTCATGCAGTACAAAGACTTGCCCGTGGCCTTGAGGGAAGGTGCCAACCCCGGCTTCCATGAGGCCATTGGGGATGTGCTAGCCCTCTCGGTATCTACACCCAAGCACCTGCACAGTCTCAACCTGCTGAGCAGCGAGGGTGACAGCTTTGGTGAGAGAGGGGCAGGAGGCCCTGGTGGGCTGAGGGCCAAGAAGGGGTGGTGAGCTTGGGAGGTGGGAAAGGGGCACTTAGTGGCCCATGAGCAGAGGCTTGGGACAGAGCAATGGGGAGGAAGGGAGCCACCCAGACCATCCCAGGAGGCAGGTCACAGAGCCGGGAAAGGTACAGCAGCTCCTCCCCTCCCCCGTCACAGGCACACCGGGGCCGAGCCGCTAGGACCTGGCAGGGGCCATGCACAGGTCTGACGGCCGGGCTCCCTTCCCTTGCAGAGCACGACATCAACTTTCTGATGAAGATGGCACTGGAAAAGGTCGCCTTCATCCCCTTCAGCTATCTCGTGGATCAGTGGCGCTGGAGGGTATTTGATGGAAGCATCACCAAGGAGAACTACAACCAGGAGTGGTGGAGCCTCAGGTTCTGGAACACTCCCATGGGATGTGGGCCAGGGGATCTCTGCGGGTGTCTGTATGCGCCCCAGGGTGTCGATGGGCCAGAGTAGGGAAGTGTGTGTGTGTGTGTGTGTGTGTGTACGATTGTGTCTGTGCATATGACATGCATGTGTGAGTGATGGGGGAAATGGGGTGATTGTGCACAGAGGCACAGCATGCAGGAGAATGGGGTACCCAGTGTAGCCCCAATTGCAGGGACCCTCCTACAAGTCAAAAATGCCACCCCTAGCTCGGTTCCCCTCAAACTCACCTTCCAACATATATTCCCACTTGACAGGCTGAAGTACCAGGGCCTCTGCCCTCCAGTGCCCAGGACTCAAGGTGACTTTGATCCAGGGGCCAAGTTCCACATTCCTTCTAGTGTGCCTTACATCAGGTAACAGGGGAAAGGCAGGAGGGTATGTCATGAGGGGCAATGCCCACAGCTTTGTGTTTAAACTGCGGCCACTGCCCAGTCCACACGCTCTGCCACTTAGGACAGACCCAGGTGAGCCGGCTGCACGTGCAGGTGCCTGGGCCACTCACCCACTGCCAAGGCTGATGGTTGTTTTCTTGAATGTTCTTTTGATGAGAGTCTGGACCATCCAAATACTTGAACAGAGAAACTCAATCTAATAATTGGCTAATGGTTACCAGTTAACTTGGTTAAGTAGTTAACATTAACCATGACTCATGGCTGGATCATGACCTCAGCACTGTTGTTTGGTTTGGTTTTGCTTTTAAAACAAGGTTGCGATTTTTTTACTGTTATTGAACATTGCCTGTGGTACAATTTGAATTGTACCTGGAAGCCCTTCTAGACACTGAAATGCAGGGTTGGAGACCCAGTTAAGTTGGGAGGTGAGGTTGCTGGGGCAAGTTACAGTCACAGGCTGGGGTCAGACAGAACTGGGTTTAAGCCCAGCCTCCATGACTTTGTTTCCTTGAGAAAATTCCTCAATTTCTGTGAGCTTCCGTTTCCTCACCTATGAACCCTGTTTCACAGGATGTGCAATGGCTAACTGCTTAGTGTTCTGTCTCATACACAGCCTGCTCAGGAATGGGTGGCCAGGACCTCACTATTAGTCACTCTCTAGGGGAACGTGTCCTCACGCTAGGTCTGCAGGTCACGTGGCCACAGATGAGTGTGCCCAGTGCAGCCCCTCTCTTTCTGTGTTCCCCTGGAGAGCATTTGCTGAGGGCTAGGGGCTGGGATGTGGGATCTGGGGCCTCTCTGCAGGCTGGGGGCTGGAGAGAGCTTGGGCTGGAGAGAGCTCAGGCTGGAGTTCCAGGTGCCCCCAGGCTACAGGTAGCCCAGGCCACCCAGGAGTCAAGGTACAGAAGGCAGTGAAGGCCACCCTCAGAGGGCTGTGGCTGCCTCTGGCCCTGGCCTCCTGTGGTCTCTGGAAGCCCAGCAAGGGCAAGGCCCATGCCCACCTTGCCTCCTGGCACCTGGCATGATGCCAGCACATCATCAAGTGCTAATAACTGATGGTGGGATGGATGAAGTCTGTCCCCCAGAGTCCAGGAAGAGGGCATCCCTAGAGCACCTCAGACAGGCCTGACCTAGATGGTGCTCCAGAGACAACCCTTATGACAGGGCTCCCACCTGCCTGCTGGAGTGGTCCCTGGGATCCCCAGTCAGCTCTGGCTGTCGCCTGGGAACCGGCTGGTGTGGTGGCTAGCTTCCCAGCTTCCTGCAGACAATTCTCCAAACAGGGGCGGGCAAAGGAGACTTGGCTGCTCTAGAAAAACATTGCATATTCTGGCCAGCAGCCTCCTCAAAGCACTTTTAGGAAAGACCAGGGAAGTCAGTGATACATGGCTTGTACCCAGCATTCAAGACTTTAAGCCAGGGAGAATCCTCCAGCCTTGACTGGCAGATGTCTACCAGGGAACTCCTGATCCTTTGGATAAGATTATGTAGGACTGGCTTCCCTGCCCAGACCACCCTACCAGACCCTCATAGCCCATTTGGCCACACCTTGCCTCTACTTGCATGGACCCAGGGATGGAGACCTCACTGCCTCCAAAGTCACCTGCCAGATCTCTGAAGGGCCCTGCCCTGACCCCGTGGAGCAGGCCTTCCTGAGATGTGGAGGCAGCCCTGTGGTGGGGAGGCGTGTACACAGGCACAGTAGGAAGAGGCTCAGACAGTGCTAAAGCCAGGAGGGGCTCGCCGTGATGGCAGTGGGCAGGGTGGGGGGGGGTCTCGGCTCTGCTGTGCCCATGTGACTCGGCTCACATCACAGGTGCTGTGCAGAGGGCCTGGGGTCCACTGGCACAAGCCCCTCAACCAACTCCGCCCCTGGCCACGGCCACCCTCTGCTCCAGGTACTTCGTCAGCTTCATCATCCAGTTCCAGTTCCACGAGGCCCTGTGCCAGGTGGCTGGCCACACGGGTCCCCTTCACAAGTGTGACATCTACCAGTCCAAGGAGGCCGGGCAGCGCCTGGCGTGAGTGTCCTCAGCCCTCCTTTTCCAAGCTCTGGCCTGCTCCTCCAGGCCTGGGGGGTCCGTCCACTGGGGCTCATCTGGGAACACTGGCCGTTTTGGCTCTTGAGCTGGGAACTCCCACCTGCAGCCGGGCCGGGCCTGATGTTCCAGGACCTGATGTGCCATCTCCATAGGCAGCTGGAGCCCTGGGGCCCTGGGACAAGTTTCAGCTGGGAGAGGGGTATGGAGAGTGAGCGTTAGGCTGGGGCAGGAGGGGCCATGTCCTTCTGACTCAGCCTCCCTGCCTCGTGCCTCCCCAGGGCCGCCATGAAGCTGGGCTTCAGTCAGCCATGGCCGGAAGCCATGCAGCTGATCACGGGCCAGCCCAACATGAGCGCCTCGGCCATGCTGAACTACTTCAAGCCGCTGCTGGACTGGCTCCGTGCAGAGAACGAGTTGCACGGGGAGAAGCTGGGCTGGCCGCAGTACAACTGGACACCCAACTCCGGTACTGCCGTCCACCCCGCCTCCAGCCCCAGGCCCACACCCTCTCCCCAGTCCCGGCGGCCACGTGGCTCACCTCGGAGCCCTGGCCCTGTCACGCGGCCTCGCCCTGCCCATGCTGTCTCCTTGCTTTCGCTCAGCTCGCTCGGAAGGGCCCCTCCCAGACAGCGGCCGTGTCAGCTTCCTAGGCCTGGACCTGGAGCCACAGCAGGCCCGCGTGGGCCAGTGGCTGCTGCTCTTCCTGAGCATCGCCCTGCTGGTGGCCACCCTGGGCCTCAGCCAGCGGCTCTTCAGCATCCGCCATCACAGCCTCCACCAGCCCCACCACGGGCCCCAGTTCGGCTCTGAGGTAGAGCTGAGACACTCCTGAGGTGACCCGGCTAGATGGGCCCTGCCCAAGGGCCTCCCACCAGAGACTGGGATGGGAACACAGGCGGGGGGCCAAGGACGCTCCCCAGCCTGCCCTGCTCCTCCCACCCTGTCCCTGTCCCCATTCTTTCCTCATCCTCTAGACCACCAGCTGCCCCAGCCCTTGCCTCCTTCTCCTGGCCATGGAGCCCCACCTCTCCAAGTCTCTCTGTGAATACAATTAAAGGTCCTGCCCTCCCCATCTGAGTCTGTGTCCCTTACAGGGAAACCAGGGACAGGGACAGGGACAGGGACAGGCTGCTCTCCTGCCCCCTGGCATTCAAGCATGTCCCTTTATTAGGTTTCTTCCTCCATCTTCCTCCAAGAGCCGGGGAGAATCCCCAGAGCTCTGCCCAGCCCCTCCTGGCCCAGGTACCTGTCTTCCTGCCAGCCCAGGCAGCCGGCCACTGTCCTGCCACTGCAAGCAGCCCCTGTTGGGCCCAGGCACTGACCCAGGAGGACTCTGGGAAGCCGACACCCTGAGCTGCTGGCCTCACATTTCCACCGGCAGTGGAGCCTTTCTCTGCCCCACAAATGGCCAGGTCCCCCCAGGGGAAGGCTCCTGGCTGTCGTTGGCTGCCCTCGGGGAGAGTACCCTGGAGGGCCTGCTTCATGGAGGGCCTGCTTCATGGAGGGCGCAGACTGGCCTAGTGCTTCCCTCAGCCCCTGTGTGTATCAGCTCCATGTCCCCCTGCCCCTGAGGATAGCCTTGGCTCTCAGACAAGCACTCCAACACGCTGGGGCAGAGGGGCCTCCCACGCCGGAGTGTTGCTGTGGCTGCCCCTGCACGGGGATGAGCTGCGAGGGGCCACCCTGCTGGTGTCCCAGCACACACCTCCCCACGCCCCACATCGGAGGGAGTGTCATTTTGAGGGACATTTTTATGACTTTTATGTACATGTTTATGTAGAAATTCGGAAAATGCAAAAAACTGTAATAAAAAATAAAAGCCCTTTATGTCGACATCAAGAGGTGAGCCCTGCTGACATTTTGTACAACTTGTTGGACCTTTTGTTCTCAGCACATGTGTATTTTAAATGGGCTCACACTGTATTTACAGTCATACACCCTTTTACCATTTCATACAACTATATCTGTCTTTTCCATATTTCAATGCCAGACTTCGAACCGGGGCAAATAGAAGTCGGTCCATTTGCTGGGGCCAGGGGCTTCCTGGCCACCCTGGCCCCTCCGTCGAACTCTCCACCCTGAGTCTCTTCTGGGCTTTGCTGCTGCCTTCACCCTAGCCAGGTCCATCTCCCAACATCCCCCAGTATCCTTAGTCTGTGGCTTCTGCCCCCTAGTCTCCAGCTGCCACGCGTGTCTGTGTGCGTCCACGTCTGTGTGTATGTTGCGCACAGGCTTGGCTATCCAGGCCCGTTCCATAAGGCAGGATGTGGGGCTGAGGTATTTTAGGATTGAAAGAGGGTGGAAGTTTATGATTACGTAGGCCAATGGAATTTATAAACATGTCCTCTAAATAAAGACTTCTTGAATTATCCCCCCTTTTCCCAGCCTATGTTTTGAAAGCTCTTTGTTTACCAGACAAAGGTCATCGTCACATAACCCCCTTTCCTTTTTTTTTTTTTAGACAGAGTCTTGCTCTTATTGCCCAGGCTGGAGTGCGGTGGCGTGATGTCAGCTCACTGTAACCTCCACCTCCCTGATTCAAGCGATTCTCTTGTCTCAGCCTCCCGAGGAGCTGGGATTATAGGCGCCCGTCACCATGCCCTGCTAATTTTTTGTATTTTTAGTAGAGATGGAGTTTCATCATGTTGGCCAGGCTGGTCTCAAACTCCTGACCTCAGTTGGCCTCAGCCTCCCAAAGTGCTGGAATTACAGGCGTGAGCCACCACGCCCAGCCCCATTTTCTACTTTTATGAACCACAGAGGTTCATGCTGCCTGTCAGAGCTTGTGGGCAGTGTGAGGTCACAGCTTTCAAAACCCAAAAGACTGTGCTGCAGCTGGGGGAAGAGAAACTCCACACAGCATGGGCCTGGCCAGCCTTTTACTCTGGACTTTTTGAAATAGTATCATTCTTTAGATGCCTGTCTCTGCTTCCTTGGGTGAGTAGGGGGTGAGTGGGGGATACCTAGAAAGTAGCAGAGGAAGACGAGGTGGTGACAGGAGGAGGAGGTGCCAGCCCAGTGTTTTCTGTTTCTCAGCGCGGTGGCCCTGAAGGCTGAGCCCATCCCCATGCTGTGCCTGCCAATCTGCTCTGGGTAACCAGCTCTCACCTATGCTGGCTACAGGTGGTGGTTGCCAGACAGTTTCTCTGATCCCCGCACCCCTTCCAACCCTCCACATTCCTCCATCTGCCCACCCCCCTTCCTACCCCACACTGACTTTTGACATGAGTGAAAAAGTGCCTAACCCCACCTCTGCACTTCTTACCTGTGTGACCTTGGGCAGTTTGCTTTTGCAGTCTGCATTTGCTTTCCTACGAAACAGTTCTTACCAACCCTCTTGGGATTGCCATGAAGATGAAATGAGATGATATACAAAGTCCCAGTACAGAGTGTCTTCTCTTTATAATGAATGCATCATCTGAGAAAGCTACTTTCATCACATCCCCAGATGGGCCAAGTCCAGATCAGTCGCCTCACTTGAGACAGGAAGAGGACCTGGGGCAACCGGGTGATGGAGCTGGACTGAAAACTCACATCTCCCAGCTGCCTTTCAGGAACTTCCCCCACCACACGTCCTTGCGCTGTCCGTCAACTGTCTTCTTACTGGGAGCACACGGAGCTTGTCCACTGGGGTCCCACAGCTTGCCTCAATTCCGGGAGCACTCAGCCATCTCCCCAGGTCACCTCTCCTCATCCTCCCTCCCATGTCACCTCTGCCCCATCCTCTCCCTCATCCTCCCTCCCCGTGTCACCTCTACCTCATCCTCCCTTCCCATGTCGTCTCTCCCTCATCCTGTCACCTCTCCTTCGAGGACCCCCGTGAGACGCTGCCTGGGGCTTTCTGTCTTGCCCTCAGTCTCCTAATTCTTGCTCAAAGCGCTCACCCCATTTCCTGTCCTCTGTGCCTAGAGATTCCCCAGCTGTGTCCTCAGGTCCAGTGCTTCTGATTTTTAGCCTACTGCTTAATCTGGCCTTCGAGGGTTTTATTGTTCCAATTGAATTCCTATGTTTTTCATTTTAGCATCCCTGTTTCTTTCAAACCTCCTGTGTTTTCATAAAAGCCTATTTTTGCCTCACAGATTCTGTTCTCTGAATCACTTTAAAGACCTAGTTTTTTTAAACTGTGGGAAAATATACATAATGTAAATTTGCCATCATAATTATTTGTAAGCGTACAATTCAGTGGCACTGAGTACATTCACATTGTTGCATCGTTGTGCAGCCAACACCACCGTCCATTTCTGGAATTTCCCTTTTTTTTTTTTGAGACAAGGTGCCCCCAAAAAAGGTGCTTACTCTGTTGCCCAGGCTCACTGCAGCCTTGACCTCCTGAGCTCAAGCAGTCCTTCTACTTCAGCCTCCTCAGTAGCAGAGAGCACAGGCATGCACCACCACACCCAGATAATTTTTTTAAAGTTTTTAGTAGAGGCCAAGCACAGTGGCTCATGCTTGTAATCCCGGCCCTTGGGAGGCCAAGGTGGGCAGACCACTTGAGTTCATGAGTTCATGACCAGCCTGGCCAACAATGGCGAAATCCCGCCTCTGCTAAAAATAAAAAAATGAGGCCGGACGCGGTGGCTCACGCCTGTAATCCCAGCACTTTGGGATCGAGGTCAAGAGATCGAGATCATCCTGGACATCAGGGTGAAACCTCGTCTCTACTAAAAAAAATACAAAAATTAGCTGGGCTTGGTGGCTCACACCTGTAGTCCCAGCTACTCGAGAGGCTGAGGCAGGAGAATTGCTTGAACCCGAGAGGTGGAGGTTGCAGTGAGCAGAGATCACGCCACTGCATTACAGCCTGGCGCCTGGCGACAGAGCAAGACTCTGTCTCAAAAAAAAAAAAAAAAAAATCAGCCGCATGTTAGGGGGTGCCTGTAATCTCAGCTACTCAAGAGGCTGAGGCAGAAGAATCACTTGAACCCAGGAAGCAGAGGTTGCAATGAGTTGGGATCATGCCACTGCACTTCAGCCTGGGTGACAGAGCAAGTCTCTGTTTCAAAAAAAAAAAAAATTTATTTTTTAGTAGAGATGAGGTCTCTTTATTTTGTCCAGGCCGGTCTCAAACTCCTAGACTAAAGTGATCCACCCGCCTAAGTCTCCCAAAGTTCTGGGATTACAGGCATGAGCCACAGTACCCGGCCTCTGTACCCATTAAACAGCCATAGTACCCGGCCTCTGTACACATTAAACTGTACCCAGCCTCTGTACCCATTAAACAGTACAAAACAAATGTACAACATTTGTTTTGTCTCTGGCTTGTCTCAGCATAATGTTTTCAAGGTTTATCCATGTTATAGGATGTGTCAGAATTTCCTTCCCTCTTAAGGCTGAGTAATATTACATTACATGTATATACCACATTTTATTTATCCATTCATTCATCCATGAACATACGGGTTTCCACCTTTTGGCTATGGTGAATAATGCTACTATGAACTGTGAAAAAGGTAATTCAAAATCAAAGCTGTTGAAACTTTAAATTATTCTGAGCCTTGAAGGAAAGTAATTATGGGACCTGGGTCATTTACAGACAGCTATGAACTTTGTTTCCCTGATTATAGATTACTCCTTTTCCCCTTAGCTACATTGTTTTGTGAAATGTTGTAAAAAACTGAAGGGTTCCAGAGAAGATCCCTTTCCTCTTTACCGTTGAACTTCGTTACAGATTAACTTCCCTCTTTCCTCTCCTACACAAAGACCTCATGACTGTCATATTGTCCAAGATGTGTTAATTGTACTCTTTTAAACTGAAAAAAGAAAGTGAGCTGTAACTAATCAAATTGCTGTAACTCATAAACCAACCTTATATGGGAAATGTCATGATTCTACCTAATTTCTTTGTTTTCTGACTCTAAAGTAAGACCCTAAACTTCTCAGCTTCAGAGCACTGACCCCATTTCTTCGGAATCTGTGAGAATGCCCATCCTCAGCTTCTCACTCAAATAAACCTATTAAACTGAATTCTGATCTTTTTTATTATTTCAGGTTGACGGAACTGTGTAAAATATCCGTTTGAGTCCCTGCTTTCAGGAGAGTAATACCCAGGAGGTATACTCCTTATACCCAGGAGAATTTCTAGATTATATGGTAATTCTATGTTTAATTTTTTTTGAGGAACCACCAGACTGTTTTCCACAGCGGCTCTGCTATTTTACATCCCCCCAACAATGCACAGGGTTTCCAATTTCTCCACGTGTTGACCGACTCTTGTTTTCTGTTTTTTTGATAACGGCCATCCTAATGGGTGTGAGGTAGTGGCTTTGATTTGCCTTTCCTAATGATTAGTGATTTGAGCATCTTTTCCTGTGCTAGTGAGCAACTCATATACCTTCTTTAGAGAAATGTCTACCCAAGTCCTTTGCCCGTCTTGATTTTTGTTGTTGTTTGCTTGCTTGCTTGCTTGTTTGTTTTGAGACGGAGTCTTGCTCTGTTGCCCAGGCTGGAGTGCAGTAGTGCGATCTCAGCTCACTGCAACCTCTGCCTCCTGGGTTCAAGCAATTCTTCTGTGTCAGCCTCCTGAGTAGCTGGGACTGCAGGCGCCCACCACCACGGCTGGCTAATTTTTGTATTTTTTTTTTAGTAGAGAGGGGTTTCACCATTTTGGTCAGGCTAGTCTCGAACTTCTGACCTCAGGTGATCCACCCACCTCGGCCCCCCAAAGTGCTGGAATTACAGCCATGAGCCACCACAACTGGCCCTTTGCCCATCTTTGAATGTTGAGTTTGAGGAGTTCTTTATACGTTCTGGATATTCCTTAGCATGTCTGTGAGTAACAGATATTTTCTCCCATTCCATGGGTTGCCTTTTTGCTCTGTTATAGTGTCTTCTGATACGCAAAAGTTTAAAATTTTGATGATGTTCCATTTGCTTCCTTTTTCTTTTGTTGCCTATGCTTTTGGTGTCATATCCAAGCAATCATTGCCAAATCCAAAGTCATGAAACTTCCCCCATGTTCTAAGAATTTTGTAGACTTTGCTCTTTTGTTCCCCTTTCTTCTCCTACACAAAGACCTCATGACTGTTACATTGTCCAAGATAAGGTGTTAAATGTACTCTTTTATTATTTTTATTCTATTTATTTATTTTTCAAGACAGAGTCTCATTCTGTCTGCCAGGCTGGAGCGCAGTGGTGTGATCTTGCCTCACTGCAATCTTTGCCTCCCGGGTTCAAGCCATTCTCCAGCCTCAGCCTCCTGAGTAGCTGGGATTACAAGCATTTGCCACCACTCCCGGCTAATTTTTATATTTTTAGGAGAGACAGGGTTTCACCATGTTGATCTAGGCTGGTCTAGAACTCCTGACCTCAAGTGATTCGCCTCAGCCTCCCAAAGTGCTGGGAATTACAGGCACGAGCCACTGCGCCCAGCTTTAAATGTGCTCTTTTAAATTGAAAAAAGAAAATAAGCTGTGATCTAATTTGAGTAATTTTTACATATGCCGTAAAGACCTGCATCTTAAGTCCCTTTCTGATTGCTCGAGATTTGTTCTTCCTCCATTACGGCCTGCTTCATTCATTGTGTCTGCAGTTTAGCACAAGCTCTGGAACCAACCATATGAATTTGAGCCCCTCTTCCACCATTTGCTGGCTGTATGACTATAAGCAAATTCCTCAACCTTTCTGTGCCTCTGTTTCCTTATCTGTAAATTGGAAGTGTTGATCACAGTATTTACCTCACGGGTTTGTTGTGAGGATTTATATGTTGAAAGCCCCTAAATGGTCCCTAGCCCCTGGAAAGTGCTCATTGAGGGTTGGTAATTATTATTGTGCCTGCTACAACTGGGTTTTCTCTTATACTCGGTAAACTGGACCCATCAGCCATCTTCAGTTGGAACGGCATTCTGCGCAATCCCATGCACGCACCTGATGTTGGCAAGAGCTCCCAGCTTGACAGAGACATCATTTCCATTGGGATCAGCTGTCCAGCCACACCAATGCTGCAGCTCTCTGGATGGATGCCCTCTGGCATCTCCAGTGTTGGAGGAGAGGTGGGCATGTTGAATCATGGAGGGGGACTTCCCCTTTGCTGTTCTCCTGGCAGTGAGTGAGTTTTCAAGATCTGGTTGGTTGTTTTTTGTTTTGTTTTGTTTTTGTTTTTGTTGTTTTTTGTTTTGTTTTGTTTCTGAGATGAAGTCTCACTCTGTCGCCCAGGCTGGAGTGCAGTGGAGCAATCTTGGCTCACTGCAACCTCCACCTCCTAAGTTCAAGTGATTCTCCTGCCTCAGCCTCCCAAGTAGCTGGGACTACAGGCACCCGCCAGCACACCTGGCTTTTCTTTATTTATTTTTTATTTTTATTTTTAGTAGAGATGGGGTTTCACCACATTGGTCTCAATCTCCTGACTAGGATAGTCTCAATCTTCTGACCTCATGATCTGCCTGCCTCAGCCTCCCAAAGTGCTGGGATTACAGGCATGAGCCACTGCGCCTGGCAGATCTGGTTGTTTAAAAGTGTGTATCACCTCCCCCTTCTCTCTCTCTCCTGCCACCAAGGGAAGACATGCCTGCTTCCCCATTCACCTTCCACCATGATTATAAGTTTCCTGAGGCCTCCCCAGCCTTGCTTCCTGTACAGCCTGTGGAACTGTAGAGCCAATTAAACCTCTTTTCTTTATAAATTACCCAGTCTCCGGTAGTTCTTCACAGCAATATGAGAATGGACCAATACATACCTATATGCTTGAAGCAGGAAGGGAGACTTCCCTGTGAGCTCAGTCAGTCAGCTTAATCAGACGTGTCACTAATTTTTTCTTTCTTCAGGTTGTAAATATATTTTACCCATAATGAATCATATTTTGGGAGTTATTTGATCAGTTTCTCTAATCGTGGTACCAGCCTATGTGTAGAGGTAGGGCCTTTGTGAAGATGTGAGCAGGCGTGGACTGAGGGTAACTGAAGGCAACACAGGGTACAGGGATTCCGTGTGTGGAGGGAAGTGAGTCTAAGGAGCAACCCAAGGTGGGACAGATGGAGCTGGCCTCCACAGACCTCAGTGTCAGAGTACTGGGGGTCGCCACGGGCCTACAGAGAGCTGGTGTCTTTCCAGCTGGTTTTCAGACCAGGTTCAGGTACTCATGCGCCCTGGATGGAAGGTGCCAGCCTCACCTCTCCATACCCTACCCAGTCCCTGCCTCGTGTGCCCTCTCCTGATTGCAAACTCATAACATCAGGCTCTCCCTGGAGAAACAGGTGTGACAGGGAGGGCCCTGCACAGCCCTGGGGCTGATCACACAGCCTGTGGAGATGTGCTCCTCTGTTACGGGCACATCTTGCCTTGGCTCAGGATCAAGTGTGAATATAGCTTAGGTGTGACTGGGACCCCAAGGAGCATGGGACTAGACAAGGGGACTGGGCGGAGACCTTCCCAGCACATGATGCCCATATCCTTCCCTGCAGATGACTTCTACAATGAGACCGAGGCCAAGATGTTCCTGCAGTTGTATGACCAAAGGGCCAAAGTTGTGTTGCACCAGTTCATGGAGGCTGCTTGGAACTATGTCACCAACATCACCCAGAAAAATCAGGAGGAGATGGCGTGGTACCACCTCCACCCCAGCCACTCCTCTCTTTGCTCTTTTCAGGGATCTTGGGGGCATGGGCACCACACCTCCTGGCCCCATCCCGAGCTAGAGGAATAAGGGAAGCCCCAGAGTACACGTCAAAGCAGGCTGCAAGCTCTGGGCCTCTTGGAAGCCCTAAACTTTCTCCTGGCAAGAATCTCTTGCTTCCTGTCCTTTGTAAATCTCACCTCCTTGCTTTTAGGGACCCAGGCTTCCTCCCTCTCCCTCTTAGCAAATCTTGCTCCCTTAGGGAGTCAGTTGGGATGCCACAACCCTGGAAGTCAGGTGGGACCCTTCCACCATCCCCCAACCTTGCTGGCCCTCTTTGCAGCTGCACAAGGACATGGAGAGGTCCCAGTTCATGATTTACTTTGGCACCCGGGCCCACCTGTTTAAGGTCACCCAGTTCCAGGACCCGGACGTGAAGCGCATGCTGAGTAAGCTGCAGAACATAGAAAAGGCAGCCCTGCCCAAGGACGAACTGCGGGAGATGATGGACGGAGCCCCCAGACCTTTAGGCACATGCTCCCTGGCCCCAGGGGTCTGGTGGGGGAGCCAGAGTGTCTGGGGCAGGAGGGAGGCAGTGGGGTGGAGGAGGGGGGAGAATGTCCAGAAGGAGGGTAGAGGTGGGGGTGCTGATCTCTCCTGGCTGGTGGGGAAAGCAATGGGGGTGGGCCCAGGGACACGGGCCTGCCCTGGGTAACACCTGCCCCCCCAGTATAATGAGCTTCTGGCCTACATGAAGACATCGTACAGTACGGTCCAGGTGTGCCTGAACGAGGGGCCCTGCCTGTCCCTGGAGCCTGGTGAGCACCCCAGCCCTGCTCTATGCTCTACCCAACCACAGAATCTCCAGCACTTGGTCTCTTCCAGGGGCCCCTCCCAGCCCCCAACCACCCTCCCTTGTTGTGGGCAGGGCAAGGGCAGAGGCGGGTGGGAGTGGATCCCCCATGGCTCCTTTTCTGGGCATAGAACTCAAAGAAGTCATGGCCACCTCCAGGGACGAGAAGGAGCTGCTGTGGGCCTGGAAGGGCTGGCGGGATGCCGTGGGCCGCCAGATCTGCACCACCTTTGAGCACTACGTGCAGCTCAGCAATAAGGCTGCGCAGCTCAACGGTGAGCAGACGGGATGCCACGGGGCTCAGAGTGATGCCAAGGACGGGGTGAAGGCGGCCGTAGGGCCCTGGAGACAGGACCCATGAGCCCTGCAGCTGAGCTCTCCAAATATTCATAGAGCACCTATGTGCTGGGTGCTGGGAGGTTCTGAGGACACACAGGTGAAAAGACAGGCACCTGCCCTCATGCGCCTACGTTCCTGCGGGGAGATAGTCATATTCAGTAAAACCACCTGCGGTGATGTGGAATAGGAAGCGGCTGCTGAGAGAGAGAATGAGAAGAGGCTGCTGCAGACAAGTGGTCAGGGAAGGCCTCTGACATTTATCCAAGACCTGAAAGATGAGGAAATGTTGGGGAGCAAGATGCGAAAGAAGAGCATCCTAGGCAGAGGCTCCGCGCCAGAAGAGCCAGTGCTCTGAAAGATCCCACAGAAGCCCAGGTGGCCACAGAGCTAAGGATGAGGTGGGGCGAGAGAGACCACAGGGCCTTGCAGGCATGGTGGGGAGCTCGGATCGTGGACTTTGCTCAGTGCCTTTCTGAAATGGGCAAATATTCTCCCCGTTTTGCCAAAGAAGACCCAGAGGGTCAGCAAGGTTGAGTGGCTTCCCTGGAAGGCTTCTGGGTCTCCTGCGGCTAGGCCAGGGCTAAAGGATGATACAGTGAGCTCCTAGTGAGTCCTTTCTCCTGTTCCAGATTACAAAGACATGGGAGCCCTGTGGCGCTCCAAGTATGAGTCGGACACCCTGGAGCAAGACCTGGAGCAGCTCTTCCAGGAGCTGTGTCTGCTCTACCTGAACCTGCATGCCTACGTGAGCTGGGCCCTCCACCACCACTATGGGCCCAAGTTCATCCCCCTAAGGGGGCCCATCCCTGCCCACCTCCTGGGTAAAGGCCCTGCTGGTGGCTGAGGTGAGCACCGATAAGGGCAGAAACTGTCCCCAGCCTCCTCTTAGCCCCTCTCCCTTCTTCAGGGAACATGTGGGCTCAGTCCTGGGGCAACATCTTAGACCTGGTCCTGCCCTTCCCGAAGAAGACCCCCAAGGATGTCACAAAGATCATGAAAGGCCAGGTTAATGCTTGGCCTATCTGTCCCTGCCCTTCCCTCTTGGCATCCTTGGGCAAACAGGGCAGCACCCCACACACCCCCTCTTCTCCCACCGCACTGGAAGCCAGAGAAAATGTTTGGAGAGGCTGAGAAATTCTTCACCTCCTTGGGACTGCTGCCTGCCCCACCCAGTTTCTGGAAAAAGTCAATGCTGACGAGGCCAACCGATGGGCGAGAGGTGGAGTGTCACGCCTCTGCCTGGAACTTCTACCACGATGATGACTTCAGGTGCTCACAGTGGCACCACACACTCGGCCCTCTCCCCTCCCCTGTCTGCCTGTCTTAGGAGTGTGAGCAGGAGAGAGCTAGGGCAGGGGATGGGGAAGACAAGTGAGAAACACAGAAGGAAAGATGGCATGAGAGCAAAGGGCTTGGTTGCTGGTTGGATATGGGGCCTGGAGTGAGAAAGAACAACTGCCAGCCGGGTGTGGTGGCTTATACCTGTAATCCTAGCACTTTGGGAGGCCGAGGTGGGCAGATCACGTGAGGTCAGGAGTTTGAGAGCAGCCTGGCCAACATGGCAAAACCCCTCTCTACTAAAAATACAAAAATTAGCTGGGCATGGTGGCGTGTGCCTGTAATCCCAGCTACCCAGGAGGCTGAGGCAGGAGAATCACTGGAACCTGGGAGGCGGAGGCTGCAGCAAGCAGAAATTGTGCCACTGTTGCACTCCAGCCTGGGCAACAGAGCGAGACTCTGTCTCCCCCTCAAAAGAAAAGAACAACTGCCGAGGCCTGTCTGGCCATCTGGGCTCCAGCCCCATCACCCAATCCCTCAAGGAGTCTGAATGGGGAAACTCCCTTTCTCCATGCTCCTTGACCCATGCCCTTTGCTCGCAGGATAAAGAAGTGCACGGAAGTGACCATAGAAGACCTGCTCTCCACCTTCCATGAGATGGGCCATATCCAGTACTTCCTGCAGTACAAGAACCTCTCCATCATCTTCTGCGCAGGCGCCAACCCAGCCTTTGAGGAGGCTGTGGGATCTGTGATCACCCTCTCAGCCTCCTCCCACAACTATCTGCTCAACAAAGGGCTGCTCAGCCTCGAGCACCAGGACTCAGGTGATGAGTATTAAGGGCCCAGCAGGAGGGCAGCCCAAACCTGGGGCGGCAGCTAGGGCTGGGTGGGGTCAGGGCTCTCCGGGAAAGCCACAGGAAGGAGAGCCCAGGGGTCACCTCCTGACTGCCCTCACCCTCTTCCCAGAGGATGAGATCAATTTCCTGATGAGAATTGCCCCGGAGAAGATTGCCTTCGTCCCCTTCGGCTACCTGATGGACCTGTTTCGCTGGAAGGTCTTTGAAGGCACCATCTGGAAGGACGTCTACAACCAGGGGTGGTGGAACCTCAGGTGGGTTGGGCACCATCTTCCAGCAGATGGGCCATAATCTTCGACGTAGGCACTGAGCAGGTCTCTTAGCCTCTCTAGGCTTTAGTCTCCTCATCTGTGAAAAACGGACCCTGGTGGTGGCCCCACCTGCTTCCTGGGTGGCTGGGAAGCTCATATGATGGTTGCAACTGGGCTTCTCCAATCACAGAACACTGACCACCAGCCAGGCCCTACCACACCTCCCTCCCTCCCTGGTGCCAGGCAATGGGGCATGCAGAAGCCTGAGCACTTTCCTTTCTGGGAAAAGAATCCCCATGGGAGAGAGCCAGGCCCCTAACATGCACACATGCCTGCCTCGGGCTTAGCATCCCCAAGCGGCCATGGGAACCCGCCAGCAGTTGGGCAGCATCACTTTCGAGTGAGGGACCCCGAGTTACACCTCATCACTGACCCCTGGCCATTTGATGGGATAGTAAATGCCTATGACCAGGGCTTCTCCATGCCTGCCAGGCCTCGAACTGACCAGCTTCAGTCTGCTGGTCATAGTGTGATTTGGGGTTGTTGGGGGGGCGCTGCTGGCTTTGCAACAGGCTCTTACCTTTTTTCTTTGTTTTTTGAGACAGGGCCTCACTCTGTCCCTCAGGCTGGAGTGCAGTGGCACAATCACGGCTCACTGCAGCTCTGACCTCCCAGGCTCAATCAATCCTCCTGCCTCAGCCTCCTGAGTAGCTAGGACTACAGGCGTGCACCACCCCACCTGGCTAGTTTTTTGTAATTTTTTTGTAGAAATGGGGTTTGCCATGTCGCCCAGGTTTAAGCTCCTGGGCTCACATGATCTGCCTGCCTAGGCCTCCCAAAGTGCTGGGATTATAGGCATGAGCCACTGTGCCCGGCCTCTTATATTTAATTTGAACATTTACAACCACCTTGCATTGTGATCATTTCAAAACGCTCAGCTCACAGAAGCAGCAGCTGAAGCTCACAGAGGTCACACACCAGTCCAAGGTCACACAGCAAACCAGCAGGTGGCAGAGCTGGGAGCTCCTCCCCTTGTCCTCTCACTCCCACCCTTGACTTCAGAAGCAGGTCTCCCTGGTGGGCTTGGCAGAGTCTTGACCTTGTGTCTCTCTAAGGTCACCCTCACAGGCCATCTCAGGCACCTGCAGAAGGTCTCTGTCAGCCCTGCCTGCCACCCCAGCTGATGGGACCCAGGGGCTAAGCACGAGGAGTAGTGACTCCCTGGGCCTTACATAGGGCCCTGTCAACCGGGAGGGAAGCTCCTGACACTCTATTGACCTTGGAGATGGTTCAGTGGCTCCAGTAGCCAATGATGAAGCCTTATTTTTGAGACAGGGTCTCACTCTGTTGCCCAGGCTGGAGTGCAGTGGTGCAATCATGGCTCACTGCAGCCCTGACCCCCAGGCTCAAACGATACTCCTGCCTCAGCACCTGAGTAGCGGGGACTACACATGTGCACCAGCATACCTGGCTCATTTTTGTATTTTTTGTAGGGACAGGGTCTCACTTTGTTGCCCAGGCTGGTCTCGGACTCCTGGGCTCAAGCAATTCTCCCACCTCAGCCTCCCAAAGTGCTGGGAGGGATTACAGGTGTGAGCCACCACAGCTGCCCTACTTTCTTCCGTTTTATAGACATTTTACAAGCGTCGGAGACAATCAGCAACTTTCCCACAGTCACACATCTCAGAGGGGCAAAACCAGACCTTCAGCTTATCGAGGTGTGACTATGACTAGCTCTGTGTCCTGCGGCCAGTTCCCTGATCTCCCAACCTTGGTTTCCTCATCTGCAAAATGGAAATAATAGTAGTATTATCCCACAGGGATATTACTCTGTTTTCTTCTCAGCACCTCTTACTAGATGAAATGACCTTATTTATTAGTCTATAATCTGTCCCCCACAGTTAGGATGCAAGCAGATGCCTTGCCTCCCGTGCTCCCTCACTGATTCCTCCCCCAGAGACCAGGGCGGCATTGAGTGCATGTGTGAGCCTACATGGAGAGCCAGGCACGGTTCTGAGAATAGAGGAAGTGCTCAGTCTGTGTTAACTGCTATTGTTTTACTCTGATTCCCAATCCCATGTGTTTTCATTAATTTAATCAATAAAAATGCATTAGGTATCCTCAGCTTGCCAAGTCCAGTTTTGTAGACATGCAGGTGCTTTGAAAAGAAAAAGCACCAGGCCAGGTGTGGTAGCTCACGTCTGTAATCCCAGCTACTTGGGAGGCTGAGACAAGACAATCACTTGAACCCAGGAGGTGGAGGTTGCAGTGAGCAGAGATCATGCCACTGAACTTCAGCCTGGACGGCAGAGCAAAACTCTGTATCAAATAAAAAAAAAAAAAAAAGGAAAAAGGCTCTGAGAAGCTGCCAGGCACTACCACCAAGCCCTCTGTCTTTTCTCTGCCAGGCTGAAATACCAGGGCTTGTACCCCCCTGTTCCTTGCTCAGAGGAAGACTTTGATCCAGGTGCCAAGTTCCACATTTCTGCCAGTGTGCCCTACATACGGTAAAAGCCTGGGCCGTGTTGGCAGCACCAGTCCTTAGAGTTGAAGGGCATGGGAACTGGGCCGAGGATTTGCAGGAAGGCCCTAGGTCCAAATGTTACCCTGCACCCCTGCCCATCTCTTCCTGTTGGGTTGCCCAGCCTTCTGAGGCCTCTGATCTAGAATCCTTTGAGCTTTTATATCAGGTCCAGTACGAGGGCAGAGCTGATGGGAATATTCTAGACCATCCCTGCTGTCTCTTAGGGGAGAACAAGTCAGAGGGAGGCAAAGGTTGGGGTGACTGCTGGTTCAGAAAGCTAGAGAAGGAGAATCCCCCACACCAGTACTCTAGGGTCAGCCCAAGGCTGGGCCCTGCCCAAGGAGCCTCCGCCCAGGCAGCGACTGCTGACATGGGGCCCTCGTGGCCTTTGCATGTCAGAGCTGCCTGGTCCCAAGTAGCTCTGAGTTTCCCTCTCCTGGTCTCCACTCCCCAGCCTGCCTTCGCGTTTCTCTATCCAGGTACTTCCTTGGTCTAGTGCTCCAGTTCCAGTTCCACGAAGCGCTGTGCAAAGCCTCAGGTCACATGGATCCACTGCACCAGTGTGACATCTACGACTCCAAGATTGCCAGGAAGCTCCTGGGGTGAGTGCCCTCTTCCTTCATTTGTTCTTGGCTCCCCCATCTCCGTTTTGGGAAGCCCTGCTCCAGGCTCCCTCTCCTTGCCTGACTACCCTAGACATCTTGAGCAGAGCTTCATTCAGCTTACATTCTAGCGGAAGTTCTTCCTCATGTCAGACTGCAGTCTTTCCTACATTAATCAGAGCCCATTTCCTCTTGTGTAGCCTTCTGTGTTCAGAGACAGTGTTTAGGCTGGGTGCAGTGGCTAATCCCAGCACTTTGGGAGGCCAAGGCAGATGGATCACCTGAGGTCAGTAGTTTGAGACCAGCCTGGCCAATATGGTGAAACCCCATCTCTACCAAAAATACAAAAACTAGCCAGGTGTGGTGGCAGGCGCCTGTAATCCCAGCTATTTGGGAGGCTGAGGGAGGAGAATTGCTTGAACCTGGGAGGTGGAGCTTGCAGTGAGCCAAGACCGCACCGTTGCACTCCAGCTTGGGCAACAAGAATGAAACACCATCTCAAAAAAAAAAAAAAAAAAAAAAGGCCGGTGCAGTGGCTGTAATCCCAGCACTTTGGGAGGCCAAGGTGGGTGGATGACGAGGTCAGGAGTTCAAGACCAGCCTGGCCAAGATGGTGAAACCCCATCTCTACTAAAAATTAAGAAAAAAAAAAAATAGCCGCGTGTGGTGGTGGGCGCTTGTAATCTCAGCTACTCAGGAGGCTGAGGCAGAGAATTGCTTAAACCCGGGAGGCGGAGCAGTGAGCTGAGATTGCAGCACTGTACTCCAGCCTGGGCGACAGAGGGAGATTATTTCAAAAAAAAAAAAAAAAGAGAGAGAGACACTGTTTAGCCCCTCACACTAACACACACACACACACACACACACACACACACACACACACACACACCAGTAAACCAAGCTGTCCCAGATAGGAAGCAAGCACTGGGGTTCTATCTCAGCCTTCAGCCTTCCATCTGAACCCCTTTATCCTTTCCTTGCAAGGTGCTGACGTACCGTCTCAGCAGCACTTGACATACCCTTGAGTGCAGTTTGTTTCTTCCACCTCTTCTTGGAGATGCCCAAATTCAGTTCCCAGGCTGATGTAGGTTGCTTTTGCACTGGCCTCTTGGCATGCTTCTGCGCAGCCTGTAGTCCACTTCGACCCTTCAGTCTTTTTCTCTACACTTGATGTTTAGCTTATTCTTTCCATGCCTATCTACGCTACCTACGTGGCAGTGGATTTTAGTCCTGGAGCAAACCCGGAGGGAGTAGAGGACTGAACTGAAAATGTGAAACATTTACTACTACAGGGGCGCTCTCTGATGAAGACTCTCACAGCGTTTCATATTATAAAAATAGCTCTCAACTCAGCAAAGTGGACATTGTTATCTGCCTTTTGCAAATGATGAAACCAAAGGCAAGAGAGGTGGTGTAATTGTATGTCATTTTTCTAGCGAGGAGCAAAGTCATGCTTTGAACCCAGAACTGACTTCAGAACATGTTATCTTTCATCCTGTTGGCCTCCATCAGTCAAAGAATACAGTCCCTGGTGAGATTAGATGTAACTGGTTTGAAGATCGGCCCTCCAGCCTTGGAGATGTGGAGCTCATCAACTGACTTGATCATTTTCCTGTTGAATTTCAACAGATTTCAATAGGTCCATTTCCCTAATTAGTCAAGGTCATCTTGAGCTTTATTCCTCTCTCCTAGAGGATTAACACTGCCACAAATTTAGTATCCTTTGCAAATTTAATGAGCATATTTTTTTATTCCACCATGCAGTTTATCTGTAACCACCACGCCAGATGGGGTTTCAGGACTGATCCCCTGGGCTTTGCTCCCAGGGAGGGCTGCACCTTGCATGACTGTTGTCTCCCACACAGATTTGCTCTTCCATCGTTTCACGTCGCGGGGCTTTATTCTAGCTGACTGCCCAGCTTTGAGCTTTACTGAACGTGTTGAACGTAAGGGCACCTCTCTGCTCTTTGCATTCATATCTCTGGCTGACTGTCGTTTATTCATTCAGCAAACATTTACTTGTCCCCTTGCAGACCAGCTGCTCTGCATTCAACAGGGGGAAATGAACCGTAGGATAAATAAATTTAATAATACCAGGCAATGGAAAGGGGCTTTGGTGAACATAGAAAGAGGGTTAGGAGGTTATGCCGGGGAACCAAGGAGGGAGTTCTGTCCCCAAATGCAAGTGTGCAAGAAACAGCAGAAAGCCAGGCACAGTGGCTCACGCCTATAATCTCAACAATTTGGAAGGCCAAGATGGGAGGATCCCTTGAACCCAGCATTTTGAGACCAGCCTAGGCAACATGGTTAGACCCTGTATCTACAAAAAAATGAACAAAATGTAGCCAGGCATGATGGCACGCACCTGTAGTCCCAACTACTCAGGAGGCTGAGGTGGGAGGACGAAGAAGAAGAAGAAGGAAAGAGCAGATATCTGTTTTCTTTTCTTCCCTTTTTTTTTTTTTTTTTTTTTTTTAGACAGAGTCTTATTCTGTCACCCAGGCTGTGCAGTGGTATGATATTGGCTCACTACAACCTCCACCTCCTAGTTCCAAATGATTCTCGTGCCTCAACCTCCAGAGTAGGTGGGATTACAGGCGCATATCACCACACCTGGCAGATTTTTGTATTTTTAGTAGAGACAGGGTTTCACCATGTTGGCCAGGCTGGTCTCGAATGTCTGGCCTCGAGGGATCCTCCCACCTAAGCCTCCCAAAGTGTTGGGATTACAGGCTTGAGCCACCATGCCCAGCCAAGATATATGTTTTCTTTACATCAATTCACCTCTTTCATACCACCTGATTGGTAGGACGTTTGACCTCAGTCATTTTCACCACTTTCCACCCTCATCGCCCTCAAGGTACACAGGGCTCTCAGGGTCTGACATGGCACCAAAGCATATGGCCAGTGAGTCATCTCTCATCATTGCTCACCAGTCCCTGTGTGTTGCTGCCCAGACCCCTGGTCAGGGAAAACCCTGAATTCCAGGCTTAGGACCTCACATACCATTTTCTGAGCAGTGGGCAGAGGAGAGGTTTCTGAGTAAGGAGGATGTCATGACCTTTGCAGATGATGAAATAGCAGCAGAGCAGAATATGGTTAGTGGAGGGGAGAGGGGATGCAAGTGCTTGCAGGAGGAGAAGAGAAAGATTCTTGGCTGCTCTTTTGCCTAATTTATCTTAAAACTTGGTTTTCCAATTCTGATTAATCCATAAATGTGATGGCCCTGAGCTAGGTTCTGAGCTGGTTCTGTTGGGAATGGAGGGTTGAATTGGACCTGGCTGAAGTTCTCAAAGTCCCCCAGCCTCACCCCACCAGCCATGGAGGACCTGGCCTTGTCCATGGGGTGCGTTGTTGTCACTTTAGAGTTGACAGCTCCAGGCAGGGTCCGGTCGTCACCTCTGCTGCTCTCTGGTCTCATGTCCTGTCCACATGGGCTGTTGGCTGACCTTTGGTCAAACATCTTGTCTTGCCCAGCCTGAAGGACAGTTTCTAAATGGGTAGATTCTCAGTGGTTGAAGCTTTTCCCCTACTAGGTTCTTCCTCTTACCCAGGAGCCGGCACCAGGACCTCTAGAGTTAGTTGTGGTTTTTCTTCTCCAGTGGTTTCTGCCAAGGCCCCACTGACCTTTAGTTTCCCCATCTCGTTCTTTCCCAGTTGTTTATTAAGTGATGTGCATAAGCCTTTGCAAGCAACAAACCCTTCTTCATCATTGTGTGACTTAGTCCTCTACACGATGAAGGGCAGGTATTCATGGTGCCCATTTTACTAATGAGGAAACTGAGGCTGAGAGAGGCTAAGTTGTCTGTGTAAGGTTATGTTGTCCATAAGTAGCACGGCTAGGTCAGGTTTAAGCCTGGTAGCCCTGTTAGTCTAGTCCCCAAATAATGACCTCTGGCCTCTTGGTCTCACCTCTCTCCTGATTGGATCAAGGAACAACAGGTTGTGAAGGATCGACATCTGCCCACCACTGCCTCAGCAAGGGGCTCTGGAGTGGAGAAGCCTGGAGCCCTGGCTTCAGCACACCTTGTACTCCCATTGTGAGTGCAGAGGGGCTAGCATAAAGCTCAACCACCTGCCCCCAAGGACTGGGTGAGCCGTGAAACACAGCTGACATTTGTGCAGCACTGTAGGTGGTGTGCCAGCACCTCCCACGCTAACGATGTTTCTAATCCTCCCAAACCCTCCCTGAGACCAGAAAGGGGTGAAGAGCTGCCACTACCTACCGACACCGAGCACCTCACGGGAAACAGTGTCTCAGGACTTTATGCCTATTTGAGTCCAGGAGAAGAATAATAATCACAGTAGTGCCAGTACTACGAGTAATCATCATCATCATCAGTAGTTAACATGGATTGCCTGCATGCTATGTTCCCAGCACCATGCTTATTTAATCATCACAAGGCCCTTCAAAGTAGATACCATTATCATCTCCATTTTATGGTGATGGAAACTGAGGCTCAGAAAGGTTACTGCCCAAGACCCCACAGCTACTAAATGACAGATCTGAGATTCAAACCCAGATTAGTCTTCTTTCAAACTTGTGATTGTTTCCACTATGCCAAGCTCTGTGGGAAAATTCTGACTGGCCAAGCACTGGGGCCAGGATTGGGTGCACGGGGGGTCTCAGTAGCACCAACTGATGCCCCCACACAGCCTCACAGCTGCACTCACTCCCCCAGGGATGCTCTAAAGCTGGGCTCAAGCAAGCCCTGGCCAGAGGTCCTAAAGATGCTGACTGGGGAGTCCAAGGTGTCTACAAAGGCTCTCATGACCTACTTCAAACCCTACTGAACTGGCTGGTGACTGAGAATGTACAGCAAGGGGACATCCTAGGCTGGCCGGACTTCAGCTGTTCCTTTGAAGGTTTGATCATCTTACCCTGGTCCGAGCTCCGGGCCAGCCCCAGGCCCACCTTAACCTGCCCTGTCCTAGCACCTACCCCCACCCAGCCTTAATCCCTGGCTCATTCATGACCTGGCTTGAACCAGCACAGCACTGCTGCTGTGTGACCCTGTTTGTACCAGGCCTGATGCAGCTTCGGCCAAGACCACTACCCATGCCCCCACCCCGGCTCAGTTGCTTCCTTGCACACTGTCCAGCTAGGCTGCCAGGCTGGCATCTGAGCAAAGGGTCAGCATCTTGCCTCTGGTCCCTTGCATGCAGGGGCATGGAGTCCAAGCCGTGCCCATCTCCTCTTCTCCCTTCTACTTTTCTCTCTCACTCTCCTTCCAGGGCCATGCCCTCAACCTATGGCTTGGAAGGTAGGTGCCTGAGGCTGAGGGAGAGGGCCAGTGACAATCACATCTCCTCTGACAGCCACAGGGGACCCCAGAGCTCCCTCTCCAGTTCTACCTGCCCTATGAGACTCCCATGTCTTCCTCAGAAAAAGACACAGAAAAAGTAACATTTCTGAGTCTGAAGCTGGATGCCAACAAGGCTAAATTTGGGTACTGGGTGCTGCTGGTCCTGAGCTTTTTCATGTCCCTGGTGGTGCTGGGGCTGGCCTACAGGCTGCACTTCCTGGAAAAACAGTCACTGGTCCAAGACACTGAGATCTTCAGCCCACTGTCCAATGCCTACTTCCTGGGCATAGCCATGGAGCCCCGCCAGGCTGCTAAAAGCCAGTGGATGCTGCTGGGCCTCTGCCTTGTTCTGATGCTGTGCTCAATCAGCCTGGCCATCTGGATTTTCACAGCACAGCAGGCAGCCTCCGTGGATAGTTGCTGAATGGTGGAGCTGGGACTAGACACCAGTGAGACTGGTGAGGCTGGGGGCAGGAGGAGGGAGGCTGAGCCAGAGAGAGCTGGGAGGCTGATGAGGGGACAACCTGCATGCATATTGCCCAATTATAATTGGGTTCAGCCATGGCAGACCTGGGTACATGTGACATTGTAATTGAGCGTTTGAAAACTCATGTATGGGAGGCCATGTGCACAAACAACTGGCTCTATGTGATTTTACATGTGTCCTGAGTTTCAGGCCAATCTCCTTCCCCGGGGGGCTCAGGACCAATAGTTTTATTGACCCAGTGGCTGTGTCCCTATGAACCAGCCCCCCACCAAGTCATGCCCAGAACTGGTTCTGCACACAGCCTTGTTTTCTTCAGTAGCCCGGCTGCAGGGCTGCAGTGCCCAAGGTATCTCTGCTCTGGTTAGAAAAAGGACTCTGCTTCAGCTCACTTATAAAATGTACTCAAGTAGAACAGGACATTCCTTTATGAATCATCAGTGCCCAGTTTATGGGCACTGTGCTTTTACACAGACCAGCACATCTTTCTGCTGATCCTCAGGCCAGCCCTGTGTCGGGCTACATAATCTAGCCCCCAAAAGCTCTTTGCTGACCAGTCAAGATGCAAGTAACCTCACAAACTGCCCCATGGCTCTCCCTGCCCCAGCCCAAGCCCTTCCAAATGGAGACAGTGGGTTGCTGGGCACTGAGCCAGGCTTGATTAATGATTGACTTCTTTAATATTTAAACAAAGCTCATCTCCAGCCACTCTGCTCTGGAGATGGCCTTGTTCAACACACACACACCTGCTACCTGGCCCGTTGCCCTGGGGAACAAGCACAGAGCAAACAGCACCTTTTCAGGCTCAACGGGGGATGGGGAGGACAGGAAGGAGAGAACTGTAGGAGACTATTTGGGAAATTAGTGCTCTAGAAACAAGCCTGGGGAAAGAACAAGGAGGCCTCTGCCTCTGCCTCTCCTAGTTCATTCTGGGACTGCCTGCCACAAGGATGCTACATCCAATATTTGGGGATTCGAAGAGTCTGGATGGAGGTTCCATGGGCTCCTGGGGAAGCAGGGAGTCAGTGTGTGTCAGAGAATAGAGGAGATTTGAGGAGAAAAGGCATTATAGCCAGTAACTACAGAGAAGGGGTACCTGGGCTGCAACTGAGCTGGTGGGAGGGTGGCCAAAAGAGGAGAACAGCTCTCTGAATTAAGAATATGAGCCCCAGGCTGGGTGCAGTGGCTCATGCCTGTAATCCCAGCATTTTGGTAGGCTGAGGTGGACAGATCATAATGTCAGATCACAAGGTCAAGATTCAGCCTGGCCAACACGGTGAAACCCCATCTCCACTAAAAACACAAAAATTAGCTGGGCATGGTGGTGGGTGTCTATAATCCCAGCTATGCAGGAGGCTGAGGCAGATTTGCTTGAACCCAGGAGGCAGAGGTTACAGTGAGCCGAGATGGCGCCACTGCACTCCAGGCTGGGTGACAAAGCATGACTCCGTCTCAAAAAACAAAAAAGAGTCTGAGCTCCGAAGTCACGTGTTCAGGGGACAGCGATACTAGGCTGAGATCTCCATGGACTCTACCTCTATCCAGGTTTCAAAAGGTCTTCCTGAGATCTGGCTGAGCCCAAGCACTCGCTCCAGCCCCAGGCTCAACAGCATCCTCGTTTGATGACTCTGTCCCTGCTCTTACTTTTCTGTGCTATAATGTCCTTATTTGTCCCAATTACTAGCTATCAGCTCTATAAGAGCTAGATGGACATCAGGAGTGTGCCTCTGTGTAACAATTCTAGTCAGCACAGGCCATGGTGCACAAAGGGGACTTGGAAAATGATGGAATAAGTGAATGAATGAATGTCCCACTGCCCAAGTCCCTCCTCAGAGCTCAGCACCCCATGCACTGAGCTCATGGGAAATAGCCCCTTCTTTTCCTCCACAGCCAGCCCATCCAACAAAGGGACAGTCAGGACATCTCTGCCCCCTTCCATCCCCCAGCCACTGTGGCTAAAGAGGCCCCCATTAGGCACTGTGGCTCTGCATGACAAAGGCACATCCCATCCAGGACTCCAAGCCTCTCACCTGGACTCCAGCAAAAACCTCACTGAGTCTCCTTGTCTATCCTCCCTCCCCCATCCGCCATTGTAAAGTTTATATCACCAGAATATTTCCTTCATGTCTAATTCCTTAAGAACTTGGTTGTTCATCAATTAAATCTAGATGTTCAAAATCGCATCTGAGGGTCTTTATTCATTACTACTTTCCTTCAAACTCACCTCTCCCACACCCCCTCGTCCACCCCCCACCCCAGTCCCTCTGCACTGACATCATCTTTGGCCTTTGCCTAAGGTGCATGCCCCATTTGAATGCTTGCCCTCCACGATCAGGCTCAAAATTGCTCACCAAACCCTCTGCAGCATGACAAACCCACCCAGATGCTCAGTGAACAGCAGTCACCTTCTCCTTTTCCTCTCCAGGAAGCCTCTTTCAATAAACCTCATCCCACCACCATCTGCTTTTTCTAGTGTGTTCATTTTCAATGAGTACTCAGACACTTTTATCAGTAGTCACTTGCTAAGAGGTAGTTTTAAATCTGTTCTCCTTCCAAGATGTACCTGTATGCTAAGAGCTCTTAGGCCTCTGGAGAAGGCGCTTACTGCATCCATCTATCTTTCTTTCTTTCTTTTTCTTTCTTTCTTTCTTCTTTGTTTGTTTGTTTGTTTGAGATGATAGAGTCTCACTCTGTTGCCTAGACTGGAGTGCAGTGGCTTGATCTTGGCTCACTGCAACCTCCGCCTCATCAGTTCAAGCAATTCCCCTACCTTAGCCTCCCAAGTAGCTGGGATTACAGGCTTGCCTGCCACCACACCCAGCTAATTTTTGTATTTTTAGTAGAGAAAGGGTTTTGCCATGTTGGCCAGACTGGTCTCAAACTCCTGACCTCAGGTGATTGGCCTGCCTCTGCCTCCCAAAGTGCTGGGATTACAGGTGTGAGCCACTGCGCCTGGCCCTTATTGCATATTTCTTGCACATCTTCATGTGTACTCCTACCCCCTCCTCCCAGGACCAGGCCCTGGCTGGGCTTGGCAGCAGGAGCTCTGCATGGGACCTGGGTCTCAGCTGAGCTGGAAGTAACTTGCTATAAGAGCAGGCCAGAGGCCTAATGGTATCATTGCCAGGGTCAGGCTCAGTGGTCAGACCCGGAAGAGAGCCTCAGCCAAAGACCACCTGAGGCCCCTAACAATCCCCTCTCCTGCCTGGGGGACTCCCTGCACTGGGAAGGGAGACTGCCCTTTGGTACTGGGAGGGGATCCGAGAGGTGCTGAGGCCACTGGCCCTTGGGACACAAACAGAAGCAGCTTCTCAGAGAACACCTGCCCTATTCCAGGGCCTCAGCCCTGCCCTGCCTCGCCCCGTAGGATGCAAGGCCCCGCCCCAGCCCCGTCGGGTCCCGAAGAAACTGCCCCGCCCAGCGGGCCCCGCCTCACCGCCGGCGCGCGGCTTCTTTCAGCACCACAGTGTGGACAGCTCCCGGGCCGGCGCTGAAGGGAGCAGGCGCGGAAGGCGCCGGCCGGGGAGGGGAGGGGAGGGCAGGGGAGCCGAGGAAAGGAGACGAGAGGTAGGGCAGGGGTGGGGAAGGGAGGGCAGGGGAGGGCACACGCAGGCAGGCAGGCAGGCGGGCGGAGCACGGAGCCCAGCGGCCCTCCCTGGGGGCGGTGCCCATCGGAGCCGGACGCTGCTGAGCCCGAGGACAGGCGGAGACGCCGGGAGCCGGGGGCGCCTGTGGCTCCGGGCAGGGGCCGCGGCCGAAAAATGCCAGTCCGCAGGGGCCACGTCGCTCCCCAAAACACTTATCTGGACACCATCATCCGCAAGTTCGAGGGCCAGAGTGAGTGTGTGTATGTTGGGACGGGGGGACGATCTGGAGTCCTGGTTCCGTGAAAGCGGGGCCGGACCCCTTTACTAACTTCTAACCGGGCAAGGTGGTGAGTGCGGGGTGCTGAATGCAAAATCCTTCCTTTGATGTCCCAACACCTTCTCCTCCAGCGGGACCCGCTCCCCTCAAATGCTGTCCTCTTTTGTGGAACGCAAGGAGCAGCCTGCAGCTCTTCCCTCCCCACCCCCAGCTGTTTCCTTGGTGCCCCAAGCCTGAACCTCCCCTTCCAGCCACTGCCCGCCCCCACCCGCGTCCTCCAGAGGCTTCCTTGATTCCTTCCTTTTCATATCCTTGCTCTGGTGTTCCCGGGAGCTTTCCCAGGCCGGACCCCCATCTGGTCGCATTCCTGCCTCCCTTCCAGACACCCTTCCTGTTTCCAGGAGGCCTTGAGCCTTCCTTCCACCTCATGACCATCACTGCCCTAGTCTTCCCACAATCCCCAGGCCTGACTCCCTCCCTCATTCCAGTCACTGCCCTGCTCCTCTGCCTTAATTTCCCTCACTGTCACCAAGAGGCCTTACAATTTTTCCTTCCCTGCCTCCGGATCCTGGCTCCCATGGACTTTTGGCCTCCCACCTCCCACCTCCCATCCCAGGTCGTAAGTTCCTGATCGCCAATGCTCAGATGGAGAACTGCGCCATCATTTACTGCAACGACGGCTTCTGCGAACTCTTCGGCTACTCCCGAGTGGAGGTGATGCAGCAACCCTGCACCTGCGACTTCCTCACAGGTCCCAACACGCCGAGCAGCGCCGTGTCCCGCCTGGCGCAGGCCCTGCTGGGGGCTGAGGAGTGCAAGGTGGACATCCTCTACTACCGCAAGGATGGTGAGGCACATGAGGGCCAGAGCCTCTGCAGGGCAGGCTTGGCCCCCTGTCTTGTCCAGCCAGGGTGGCCTTGGGGATGGCACTGACCCAAGGACCAAAGGGCCTGAACAAACCCTGTTTCCTCTAGGGGCCTTGGTTCCTCCACAGGCATTGGATATGATGCCTTCTGAAGTCCTTTGCAGGAGCCAGGGATCAGGCTGGGCCACCCACTGGTCCTGGCCTGGGGCAGGGCCTCCTGCTCTGCCATCATCTCTCCCCCCTGTCCCTGGTCTCCTGGCTCTCCACTCTGTCACAGTCAGTCCCAGCTGCCTGACAGTGACAGATGGAAATTAACCTTCCCTCATCTCTGTCTGTTCCAGGGATTAGAGGAGGAGTCACCTCCTCAAGGCATCTGTGGCCAGACAAGGTGTGGGGGCTTTTGGCTGGGAAAGAGGGGTGGGCCTGCCTCATCCAGTCTTAGCTCTTTGGGGAGACAGGGTCTGGAGTTTTCCCTGACCAGGAAGCTTATTCAGATGGAGTTTGGGTTGTTACCGCCAGCTGGAGCATACTGTGAGCAGAACAGAAACATAGGTCAGGGGCTGAAGACAGCGCTTAGCAGCGTTTGGAAATCCTCCCCAAACTAGGACCACAGGGTCCTCACTGGACCTGCCAGGATGGGTGGGAATGAGGAAAAGAGTCTGAATGTCCTTGGAAATCTCTTGAATCAATGGCCCCAACCTAGTTCTGCATCAGAATTACCCAGGGCATGTTTTCCAAAACATACTTACTCCACAGAGAGGCTGACTCAGAAGGTGTGAGATGAGGCCAAGCGGGTGTATTTGGAAATCTCTCCCTGGTGGTTCTGATGTCCTGCCTAGTTTAGGAGCCACTGGCTTTGATAAATCCCTTCATTTCATAGGTGTGGAAGGGATTTGCCCAAGATCCCACTGCTAGAGTTCAACCTGGGACGGGAACCCAAGTCTCTGGATTCCTCCCTTGGAGATTTCTGTTTTGAGTAATCCCAAGAGGAGAGAAAGGACCCCAGCTGCCTTTCTGTTTGAAGGCAGGATTTTTGGGGAAGGAGGTGCTCAGGAGGGAGCAGTCCCCAGGGAAGGCAGGCATGAGGCCACCTGAGTGTAAATAAAGAATGGATGCCTCTGGATCGGGACTGAGGGGTGCTGACAGCCTGAGTTTTAGGGGCCTGGAGTGTGTGGAACATGAACATGTGTGTGCTTGCACGTGTGTGCCTGTGTGTTTGTGCTTGCAAGTGTGTGTGTGTGGGGTGTGTGTGTGTGTGTGTGTGTGTGTGTTTGCAGGCATCTCAGAGAGCTTCTCGGGTAGGTCCTGGTTGTTCCTGCTGCTGCCACCCGAGTGAGTGGCAGTGGGAAGTGCAGCAGGCAGGGGCAGCCAGGAGGGGACTAAGAAGAATCTGGCTTAGTGTGGCAGTACTCACAGGGTTAATGAAGTCAGAATATTTAAAAGCTGTGACCTCACCTCCTCACATCATTGCAGAGAGGAGGTGAGAGTCAGGGGAGTGAGAAGGGTCCTGGGGGAACAGGATGGGACAGCAGGAAATGGGGGGTGGGTACAGTAGGTCCTTTCTTTCCCTCTCCTTGTCACTAGAGCTATACCTGATCCCAGACTCCTAGGGATGTCAGGTCATGGCTCTTGGGGTCCCCTCAGCACCCTGCAGGTGTCTGGGAAGAGGGCAGAAGTCAAAGCCTGGCCTTGGCCCCCTGAGATCAGGACTCAGATCAGAATCCTGCAGGTGTCCTCAGCTCTCAGAAGGGAACCTAGGAATCTCATCTTGGGGGCTGACTTTGGGTAAAAATGGGAAACTACCCACATACCTGGTGACCTATAAGTCCCAATCTCCTCCCATCCCGCCCTCAGCCCTTCCCTATCTTATTGCCCAAGGCTTTGACTACCTGGACCTTCCTGAAATTGTCCTGAAACTCAGAAAAGGGAGCTTCCTGGCCTGCATTATACTAAGGGAAGGATGTTGTGCTAAGCTAACTGATGTTCACCTTAAAGTCCACTCTGACCACATATAATCCTTTTTTTTTTCTTTTCTTTTTTCTTTTTTTTTTTTTGAGACAGGGTCTCACTCTGTCACCCAGGCTGGCAAGAGCATAGCTCACTGCAGCCTCCCATCTCAGCCTCCCGAGTAGCTGAGGCTACAGGTGTGCACCATCACACCCGGCTAATTGTTTAATTTTTTGTAGGGATGGGGTCTCACTATGTTGCCCAGGCTGGCACACGATCCTTTTTTGATCATATTCACAGACATCTTACAGTCCTGCTGAGGGGCATCCTAATGGTGATCTCTTTCCTTCTAGGGTCAGTACCTCCCTTCCCCCAAACTTCCAACTTCAGGGGAGGTGGGAAGGGGTCCTGAGCAGTTCTCTAGCTGATTTATATATAATCCTCTTTTCCTCTAAAGGGGTAATCCACTGAAAATTCTCGAAGTCAACGTGGAGGGTTTGGGTTCACATAGCTCCACATTGTGCAGCTACAGAAAGCTGGGCTCAAAGAGGCCAGGGCACTTGGCAAAAATACCCCAGGAGACAGCTCCGAGCCCCCTGGGAAACTGGGTCTTCCTTTATTTGCCTTTGCTAGAAGTGGTGAGAACCTAACAGATAAGAAGAAATGACCATGTGGCAGGACTAGAACCGGCGAGAGTTCGGAGGGAAGAAAGGAGAGCACTCAGATCCGCCCACTGTCACCCACACCTGCCCCGCACTGGCACCTGCCTGAGATCCCACCCCAGCCTGCCTTTCCCGGGTCCTCTTCTCTGAGGATCCCGAACCAGAGAGTCCCCTAATCCCCAAGCCAGATCAGAGGAGGCCTGGGACTTCTCCAGTCCTCAGCTCTGGATGAGGAGGACAGGACAGGGGCTGCTGTCTGTCCCCACCCTCCCCCCCATGTTTTCCATATGCACACCCATGAATGACAGGAGGACCAAGTCAGGAGGCAGCATGCAGTGGCCACCCTCTCGGCCGCAGCTTTTGTAGCACCAGCTCCTCCCTGGGGGCTCACCACAGTGCTGAACAGAGTATGCATCAGGAGATGGGGTGAAGACAAGGAGGCTGTGAGTGCTGAGAAATTGAAGGAAGGAGCACATTTGAGAGGAAGAGAAGAGCGGAGAGAAGTGGGGTATCCCAGGGGAGAGAAGTGGGGTGCTTTTGCTAAGAAAAGTAAGAACCTAGGAGATAAGAAGGAATGGGAATTCCCAGGGGGCAGACAAACCTGTTGCCCTTGGCTGGAGAGGTGGGTGCTGGGAGGAGCTCCTGAAAGGACGAAGAGGGCCCCAGTGAGGGCATAGGAACACTACCTGCCACTCCTGGGCACAACCTGAGATGGTACACTCACCCACTTTTGGTCACCTAGATGTGGGCTTTTGTTGTGTGGGGGCTTGAGTCACGGGTAAGCAAGGACAGCCTCGGGCAGGGGGAGAGAGAATGCTCTGGACTCTTCTAAATCCTCCTAGCCTCCTGTCTGCCTACTCTGAAGGCTGCAGGCATGGGGACAGGGCATGGGGTACCAGACACCGACCCCTCACCCTAGCCCCAGCTCTCACTGCTATAATGGGCTAGTCTTTGGTCCATTCCCAGCTGCAGTTTTCCAACTGCATCAATTTTCCAGTAACATCAGTTGCTGGGTGCAGCCACTCCAAGACTGTGTGTTGGCAGCCCCCAGCAGCTTAGAGAGCCTGGAGGCCCCCTGCCTCTCTGTCCAGCTCTGCCCTCTCCCTGCCCCCTACCAGGCCAGATCTCTGCAGTGCCAGAGAGATTGACAATATAATCTGGCCTTAGGAGCAGTGTCCCAGGCCACTGGCCAAGGAGGCTCCCTGTCTAGGTCCCAGCGTCCCAGCATTGCCGTGCCCCAGGCTGACTAGAGTGATGGGCTTGGGCCTGGGAGTCTGGGCCTATAGCCCTGTGTGCCCAGGAGTGGGTGAAGCAGGCAGGCACCTCTCCCCAGTGTGGATGTCTCCCCTGGGCCCAGGCAGCAGATGGCAGATGGCTGCCTGGTGCCTGGGAGTCCAGGAATCTGATACAGGAGTCCTACTCCCCGGGGAGGAAAGCGAGAGGGAGGATAAGGGTGGCTTAGCTGCACCTCAGCTCTGATGGCTGTGAGGAGGGACTGAGGATGAAAAAACAAGGAGTCTGGTGGAGAGTTGATCCAGTGAGCGCCACAGCAGCGATACTCCCGCCAGCGGCCAGCCTGCATCCCCCATACTCACACACACAGGCTTCCATTCACTCAGTCAACAAACAACACCTGGGACAGGTGAAACAGAGCCTAACCTGCCCTCAGGGAGTGCAGCTCCACCTTCTCATTTGCATGGTCACCTGAGGCCCCTGCCCCTGAGGCCCCTGACGCTTTGGGCCTGACACCTGCCAGCACTTTGAGGGTCATAAGACTCCTATAGAGAGGGTGCTCATGGGGTGCCTGGCCTGGGGCTCTTGGGTATAGAGTATTTTGTTCATTTCTTCTTATTTTTTTGAGACAGATGACTGCCCTGTTACCCAGGCTGGAGTGCAGTGGCATGATCTTGGCTCACTGCAACCTCAGCCTCCTGGGTTGGATTCTCTTGCCTCAGCCTCCCGAGTATTTGGGACTATAGGTGCACACCACTATGCCTGGCTAATTTTTGTGTTTTTAGTAGAGATGGGGTTTTACCATGTTGGCCAGGCTGGTCTTGAATTCCTGGCCTCAAGTGATCCACCTGCCTCAGTCTCCCAAAGTGCTGGGATTACAGCTGTGAGCCACTGTGCCAGGCCAGGTATGGGGCAGCATTTTAGCTGGTATTTTTCCACCCACCAATGGGGGCTGTGGTGAGACCCTGGAGCAGAGAAAGGGACAGAAACTGTGGCCTGAGAGGCACAGGGCAGCCAACAGCTGGTATGGGCTGCCCAGGATGGTGGGGAGGGTGGCCGGAGGGGCCTGTCCTGCCCCCACATGGCCATCCCCCTCCCTCACTGGCACCCAGGCCACTGCCCTGCCTGCTCCTTGGGCCCAGCCCTGCCTTGGGACCCCACATTCCTCCTAGGCCCAGAGCAGCAGCCTGGTTCTGGCCCCAGCACCCTCCTCCCAGACAAGTCCCTTCCCTTTTCCAAGCTATCGTGTCCTGCAAACCCAGAGATCCTCTCTCCATGCCCCCTCCCCGCCCTTGCAAGTCAGTTTCTGAGAGCCCCAGGCTCTCTTCTGCAGCATAGGGGTACATGCCTGCCCCCCAAGGACCTCCTGAGGCCTAATGTTTCAACTGACCCTGTGCCCAGCACTTCGTGTGCTTTCATCGAGTTCCTCCCCGTATCGCAGGAGCAAGGCATCTTTGTGGGATGGAAATATGGGAAGAGAGGCCACGGCCAACCCAGCTCCATGGGGTAGAATGCCCAGCCTCACCTCCCCACTTAATCCACCCCCATCTGCTCAGCTTTAATTACAGCAGAAGCAGACCCCGAGGTTAAGCTCTGAGCTGATGGCTGAGCGTGGACTTGGTCCTGATCTGATGCTACCTTATCTCCTAATGAGCAGCTTAGCTGCTCTCCCCACCTCTGCCCTGTGGGTGGAGCACCAGCTGCGCAGCCTCACCCACCCTCTGCCCAGTAGCTCTGGTCACTGTCCAGGCCTCTTAACCCCAGTGGCTGACCTTCACTTGACCTTCACTCAGCCCCCTCCCTAGCCAGGTCACTGCAGGAGGGGACCCCTTCAGGGCCCACCCACCCTCCATTCTCCCAATGACATTTGCAGCCTCCAGCTTCCGCTGCCTGGTGGACGTGGTGCCCGTGAAGAACGAGGACGGAGCTGTCATCATGTTCATCCTCAACTTCGAGGACCTGGCCCAGCTCCTGGCCAAGCGCAGCAGCCGCAGCTTGTCCCAGCGCCTGTTGTCCCAGAGCTTCCTGGGCTCTGGTGAGGCGGGGTGTGGGTGGCTGTGGGAAGGACTCCCTGGCTGTGGCTGCTCTGACTTCCATCCCTGGTTTCAGAGGGCTCTCACGGCAGGCCGGGCGGACCGGGACCAGGCACAGGCAGGGGCAAGTACAGGACCATCAGCCAGATCCCGCAGTTCACGCTCAACTTCGTGGAGTTCAACCTGGAGAAGCACCGCTCCAGCTCCACCACGGAGATTGAGATCATCGCGCCCCACAAGGTGGTGGAGCGGACACAGAATGTCACTGAGAAGGTCACCCAGGTGCGGGCCTGCAGGGTACGGTGTGCGGGGCTGTGCCAGGTCTCCAGGGTCCCCTCCCAGGCTCTGGGCCCAGGCCCTCTGGGGCCTTGGCTGGCAAAGAAATTCTTCCTGTCCAGCCTCTAATATCTGGTTCGAGCCCCAGGCAGGCCTCCTGTCCTGTTTGAGATCTAAAGACCTAAAGGCCTGCCCTGAGGTCACAGCCCTGGTGCCCAGCTCCTGGAGCCAGAGGAGGCTGGGGTCAGCAGGGCCTGTGAGTGATGCCACTTCCTAGGCCTGGAGAAGCCAGGGCAGGTGGTGGACATGCAGGCCACCATGGGGGCCTCCCCAAGGCTCAGCCAGTCCCAGGGAAGGAGAGGCAGAGAGGACACATGCCAGGGCCAAAATGGGAGGAGAGCCATGGGGAGGTCCCAGCCCTGTGTCAGCCCCTTGCCTTTCAGACAAAAGCCACCCTCCCTACTTCCTTCCAACATGAACACAGGATCCTCCTGCGTGCCAGGCAGGACAGGGCAGGGCTGGCACCTCTAGTTATCTTTGATCAGCTTTCTGGGGGCCAGGCCCTGAAGGACCCCTGCAGCCTCCTCCTTGGTCAGCTCAAGGCAGACTTCCCTGGGTCCTCTGCTCCAGCTCACCCTGCTGGCCCTTCTCATGAGGCTCGATGACCTGACAATCCCAGAGGGAAATGCAAGGAGCCCTGCCCAAGGCTCCAGTGACCAGAGTGCTGGCACTGACTTCCTGTGTGACCTTGGCCGGGGGAACTTCCAGCCCCCTTTCTAGGCCTCAGGGCTTTCATCTGCAGGAGAGGTAAGGACTAAATAGTCCCAGATAAGGACTAAATGGTCTCTGGGGACCCATTTGATGTTGAGTAGTGCTGGCCCTAGGAGGCAGGCAAAGCTGTAAGTCATAGCCAGGGGCCCAGGCCAAGGTTGAGCAATGCAGAGCATGGCAGGGCCTGCTTCCAGCTTCCCTGGGGCTGTCTTTGTGTTGGGGCTGGGGACAGCTCTTTTCCCCGCTGCCTCTTTTCACCTGAAACACAACTGCTGCTGGAACCAGGTGTGGGGAAGACCACTCGGCCCCTCACTGAGCTCAAGGATCCTGAGGAAGGCGGGACCCCAGGCTACAGGATTGTGCCCTCTGAGGTCAGACAGAGTGGCCCAAAAGCCTGACCCTGGGAACCGCCCCCCCAGCTGCTTACCCCAGGGCATCTTAGGTTGATGCCACTATTGGTGGCTACCATGGTGGGGGCTATTAGACTGGAGAGTGGTCGGTGAAGATGGCCAGGCCTGGCTGGGGCCCATAGTCCCGGCACCTGCCCAACCTGCCTGCCCCTGTTTGTTCCTCAGCTTGGTCTCTCTTGGCGTCACTCCCCTGCTCCATGTGGGTCCTAGGCCCAGAGAGGTGCCTGACAGATCTCAGGGGAAGCGGCAGGCGAGGACCCAGATCAGGGAAGTCACATCGGCCTCAACCAGAACTTAAAGAGCCTCAACGGCTGTGGCCTTACACTGGAGCCTGAGTATCCTGAGGGTTTTGCAGCTCTGGGGGACACTGGGCAGGGTGGGCTTTGCCATGAAGGGCCTGTGAGCTGGCTTTGGAGGCAGTGGGAGATTTTGGGGGTCCCCCGTCTGGGGGCCCTGAGGAATTGAGGAACTCTCTTCTCAGCCAACTTTAAACCATCCCCCACCATTCCTTCTGTCTCCCTCCCACTTCCCACCCAGGCAGGCCTAGGGAAGGGCCTTGTTTCACCCTAGCAGGGTCCTAGTGGCCCTCGGGAGGAGGGGGAGTGGCTCTGATGCCCAGGGTGTGATCAGAGCCCCAGTTTCCCATGCTCATTCAGGGGTCTGTAGTTGAGAGCGCATGTGGACCAAGAGCTGGGCACACGAGGAGAAGAGGGTCAGTGAGGGAGCCAAACTCAGCAAGCCCATGGCTCAGTGGAGAACCACCATGCAGCTGGGTGGATACAAGGTAGGCAGAAAATCAAAAAAGAGCCCAAGTTCATGTGGAGTCAGAGGGGGCTTCCTGGGGAAGTGCGCAGCAAGGCCTCAAGGCTGAGCAGGTCACTGCAGGGTGGAGACACAGTTGCTGCACTCAAGGGTTTGGATGTCAGATAGGGACCTGCTGGTTGAAAACAAGTGGATCTTCCTTATTGTGATCCCATCTGCTAATTGACTTTGTTTGCAAGGTCAAACCTTACACTGCAAATTTTCCTAAATGAGAACCATCCATTAAATCTCAGCTGGTGGGAGGTGGGGGGTCCATGGGACACCCCTCCGGCTCCATTCTTGTCTGGAGCAGTGTATGATGAGGATGAGGGAGGAGAAGAGTGGACGGGGATTTAGCATGTAGAGCAACATGTGCATCTCTGTGAGAATAGATGAATCTCGCCATCTACATGAGAGCAGGTGCATCTCACCATCTACATGTGACCAGGTACATGTCACCATCTATATGAGAACAGGTGCATCTCACCATCTACATGAGAGCAGGCGCCTCCCACCATCTCTACATGAGAACAGATGAATCTCACCATCTACATGAGAATGGATGAATCTCGCCATCTACATGAGAACAGGTGCATCTCACCATCTACATGAGAACAGGTGAATCTCACCATCTACATGAGAACAGATGCATCTCACCATCTACATGAGAACAGGTGAATCTCACCATCTACATGAGAACGGATGAATCTCACCATCTACATGAGAACAGGTGCATCTCACCATCTACATGAGAATAGGTGCATCTCACCATCTGCATGAGAATCGATGAATCTCACCATCTACATGAGAATAGATGAATCTCACCATCTACATGAGAACAGATGCATCTCACCATCTACATGAGAACAGGTGCATCTCACCAACTACATGAGAACAGATGAATCTCACCATCTACATGAGAACAGGTGCATCTCACCATCTACATGAGAATAGGTGCATCTCACCATCTGCATGAGAATCGATGAATCTCACCATCTACATGAGAATAGATGAATCTCACCATCTACATGAGAATAGATGCATCTCATTTCCTCACTACTTTTATTGCTTTTGTTGTCCTTTGTGATTCCATTTTGCAGATGAGGGAACTGAGGCTCACAGAGGTTACAAAACTTTCCCAAGGCTCACCTGCAACACATGTCAGATCTGGGATTCAACCAGGGAGGCCTAGCTTCAGTACCCATGCCCTTCCTAATGCCCTGGCCATCTCTTATGTTGGGCAGCTGGGCAGAGCTGGGGGTATGTTGTGCTGGGGCCTAGAGATCCTGGGATGGTCGCAGTCTTGGAGGCAGGGGTGGGAGGGGAGAAGGGATAAGGCTTTGCTGAAGGTGATGATTCCAAACCCTTGGACATGTGGGGAGGAGTCAGTTTTCCTTGGTGCCCAGGACCTGTTGAGGGTCCAGGTTGGCTACACCCCTACCCCATGGACTCTTTCCATGGGAGGTTCTGAATTGGCCCCAGAGAGCATGCTCACCGGTCCAGGCTCCTCAGGACCCTCAGAAAGGAAGATGCTCTTCTAGGAGTGACCTGTTCCTATCAGGAACCCTGACCACAGGGGGCCTCCCAAGCCCACCAGAGAGGATCAGCCCACTAGCTACCCCAGCAATGGGCTCTTGTGTGGAATGGACCCACAGATGACATGGGCCTGGCCCTCCCCTGCCCTGGCTCCACTCACTCCAGGATGTTTCCAAGGGAGCTTGTGAGCATCAAACCTGGGGGCACTATGGGGCAGAGCCACGCCCCTCCTCTTGCATCCCACCTCCTTTCTCTGCACTTCCTCCCCAGGCATCTGTCCCCTGAAGAACTTGCCTTCTCAGTCATCCCCCACCCCATCTCTCCCTCATGCCCTCTGCCCAGCAGAGCCCTGGTCACCCGCCCTTTCCCATTATACCCTCCCCAGGCCTCAGCCTTCCAAGCCGGTCTCACCAGCAGTGGCCACCCCCCACCTGACCACCCGTGGCCCCCACCCCCAGGTCCTGTCCTTGGGCGCAGACGTGCTGCCTGAGTACAAGCTGCAGGCGCCACGCATCCACCGCTGGACCATCCTGCACTACAGCCCCTTCAAGGCCGTGTGGGACTGGCTTATCCTACTGCTAGTCATCTACACAGCTGTCTTCACGCCCTACTCAGCTGCCTTCCTGCTCAGCGACCAGGATGAGTCGCGGCGTGGGGCCTGCGGCTATACCTGCAGTCCCCTCACCGTGGTGGATCTCATCGTGGACATCATGTTCGTCGTGGACATCGTCATCAACTTCCGCACCACCTATGTCAACAACAACGATGAGGTGGTCAGCCACCCCCGCCGCATCGCCGTCCACTACTTCAAGGGCTGGTTCCTTATCGACATGGTGGCCGCCATCCCTTTCGACCTCCTTATCTTCCGCACCGGCTCCGACGAGGTGAGCAGACCCCCTCCAGCCCAGCAGCCATGGCTGTCCTCTGCACGCTGGCCTCAAGGCCTCCCTGTTGCACAGCACTGAGTGCGGAAAGTACCTGGGCCTGAGCACATTTGCTGGTGGAGAGGAGGCCCCAAACATCTGCCACCTCTCAGCCCTGGAGAAGGACCAGCCGAGACTGCACCCCCCAGGCCTCTGCCCCTCTACCGCCTCTCCGAGCAGGCCCTGGTGAGAGAAGCAGGCTGCCCCTTCCAAGACAGGCATTCATGTGGTCCTGACTCCTCATTCTGACTTCCAAACTGCACTCACCCTGGAGGAAGAAAGGAAACCCCAGGCCACTCCTCCAGTGCCTAGCCCTCCACTATGCCCACCCAGCTGCCCATAGGTGATGTGAAGGCATCTTCATGCCTTTCTCATAGCTGCCAGTCCCACAGTCTCCTCCTGCCCCACTCCTCAGGATCAGCTTTTCACTGAAATCAACTCTGCCTTCTGTGTTCCAGTGCCCCCTCATCACACCAACCTGTCCAGCAGGGGGTGTCCAGCAGGGCTCCTCTGCTCCAAGCCCCCCTAATACCACCCCTCAGCAAATCTGCCCCCACTGTCCCCACCTGGACACTGAGTGGCATTTGTACTCACTTGTGTCCCAGCACCAAATTTGCCAGCCTCCCGCCCCTCCACACAGCTGCCTCAGTGACTTTCAGATCGCTTACCTGACCCTGTGTTCCACCCTCTGGGATGTACAGGGTCCTCAGAACTTTCAATGGCTCCCCAAGGTCTACAGAATAAAAGCCAAGCTCGTAATAGACTCTGAGGCCCACAGGGAGCAGTCCCTGCCCACCCTGCCCTTCCCAGGCGTGGTTCTCACTGCTCCTCCATCTCCCACATGTGCACCAGGCTGCAGTGCCACACTCGGTTTCCCTTGTGGGCCACACACTTCACACCTCAGTGCTGCTGCTCATGCTACTCCCTGAGCCAGGACTGCCCCTTCCCTTTCCCTCCTGTCTGCCTGGAGCCCCTAGCCTCCTCTCTCAAGGCTCGGCTCATGCGTCACCTCCTCCGTGAAGCCTCCCCGACCTACCCCAGCAGACTTGACCTCCCCTTCCTCTATGCTCTTACTGGATTTCTGTCCTAGCAACCAGAACACTGCTTTGAGCTTTAGGCTGAGATCCTTAAGGTCTCATACCATGCCACACTGCCAAGTACATGGCCTGGAGCAGGTTCTCCATAAATGTTTGTTGAATGACTATGTGGTTGTATGCATGAGAGAACAAAAGCAGGCCCGAGTGCACCCTTCCAAGGGCTGACATCCCAGCCCTGTGACCGTTTCCCTGCCCCTCCAGACCACGACCCTGATTGGGCTACTGAAGACAGCGCGGCTGCTGCGGCTGGTGCGCGTGGCACGGAAGCTGGACCGCTACTCTGAGTATGGGGCAGCTGTGCTCTTCTTGCTCATGTGTACCTTCGCGCTCATCGCGCACTGGCTGGCCTGCATCTGGTACGCCATCGGCAACATGGAGCGGCCCTACCTGGAACACAAGATCGGCTGGCTGGACAGCCTGGGTGTGCAGCTTGGCAAGCGCTACAATGGCAGTGACCCAGCCTCGGGCCCCTCAGTGCAGGACAAGTATGTCACAGCCCTCTACTTCACCTTCAGCAGCCTCACCAGCGTGGGCTTTGGCAATGTCTCGCCCAACACCAACTCCGAGAAGGTCTTCTCCATCTGCGTCATGCTCATCGGCTGTGAGTGAGACCTCATGCCATGGCCTTACCTGTGAAATTTTATTTGTTAGTTTTGTACTGAGATCGAATATAACACACAGCAATAATTCATGCAGTACACTGATCCTAAGTGTGCAGCACAATGAATTTTTGCTGGTGTGTGCACCGATTGTACACAAAATTTAACACTCACACAGCCTGTACTATCTGCCAGTCACCAGGAAATAATTTTCAGGGCCCAGAGCAAATTTACATAATTTGCAGGGCCCAGATCAAAATAAAAGCGTAGGGACCCTTGTTGAAAAATTATTAAGAATCAGCCAGGTGCAGTGACTCAAGCCTGTAATCCCAGCACTCTGGGAGCCCAAGGCAGATGGACACTTGAGGTCAGGAGTTCGAGAACAGCCTGACCAACATGGTGAAACCCTGTCTCTACTGAAATACACAAAAATTAGCTGGGTGTGGTGGTGCATGCCTGTAATCCCAGCTACTCAGGAGGCTGAAGCAGGAGAATCACTTGAACCTGGGAGGCAGATGTTGCAGTGAGCCAAGATGGTGCCACTGCACTCTAGCTTGGGTGACAGAGATTCCATCTCAAAAAAAAAAAATTACTAAGATTTTTTTTGACAGTGACAGCAGGGCTCTTAGCATGTGGCCTCGTGTGTCCAAACAGGCTGCACACATGAAGCCAGCCCTGCCAGGCACTCTTTTAGACACTTTACAAAAGCCCACATCTCATTCCCTTGTGAGCCCAGTGTACAAAGCAAGAAACCCCAGCCCAGGTGTTCAGCTCCAAGGCTGCACTGCTCTCAGTCCCTGCTCCCAGCTGCCTGCCTCCCAAGACACCTGGGTTAGGAACATAAAAGGCAGCGTGGAATTTTACACCTAGATTGAGTTGTCATGTTCAGAGTATTTAGAGATGTTAAAGCTCAGAAAAACAAAAACAAGGGAAGAAAACAGATGAAAACAATAAATTGAGAGTTTGCTTTTTTGTTTTTTTGAGACAGTCTTGTTCTGTCACCCAGGTTGGAGCACAGTGGCATGGTATCAGCTCACTACAACCTCCACCTTCTGGGTTCAAGTGATTCTCATGCCTTAGTCTCCCAAGTAGCTGGGATTACAGGTGGGCACCACCATGCCTGGCTAATTTTTATATTTTTTTGGTAGGAACGGTGTTTCACCATGTTGTCCAGGTTGATCTCGAACTCCTGACCTCAGGTGATCCACCCACAGCGGCCTTCCAAAGTGCTGATTGCAGGCCTGAGCCACCACACCCTGCGGAGAGTTTTTATTGTATTTCTACAACTTGAGGGAGAAAATAGATCTGAACTTTATAAATCCATTGCCTGCCTTCTTTCTTCTCCAGAGTTTGACTGCTGGGCCCAATAAGATGCCAAGAGGCACAGGGCAGAGGGAGGAGGGCAGGAAGCCCGGGAGCCTTTGTCTCCTATGTACCCTGGCGCTGTCCTGGTCACTCCTGACTTCTCCTTAGACAGCAGGGTCCGTCATTAGGGGGCTGCTGGAAAGAAGAAGGCCTGGAGTAGGCCCTGGGTGGTGCGGCCCAGTGAGGCTGCGGAGGAGCTCACTTCTCGCCCCGCCCTCAGCCCTGATGTACGCCAGCATCTTCGGGAATGTGTCCGCGATCATCCAGCGCCTGTACTCGGGCACCGCGCGCTACCACACGCAGATGCTGCGGGTCAAGGAGTTCATCCGCTTCCACCAGATCCCCAACCCGCTGCGCCAGCGCCTGGAGGAGTACTTCCAGCACGCCTGGTCCTACACCAACGGCATTGACATGAACGCGGTGAGCCCCGCCGCTCCGGCTAATGCCCCAGGGAGAGCCAAGGTCCCGCGGGGGCGGGGCATCCCCAGAGCCCTCCCCACCCTCTCCTCAAGCCCTACCCAGGCCACGCCCCGCTGGACTTGGCCTCCCGCCTTCCAGGTGCTGAAGGGCTTCCCCGAGTGCCTACAGGCCGACATCTGCCTGCACCTGCACCGCGCGCTGCTGCAGCACTGCCCGGCGTTCAGCGGCGCCAGCAAGGGCTGCCTGCGCGCCCTAGCTGTCAAGTTCAAGACCACGCACGCGCCACCTGGGGACACGCTGGTGCACCTTGGCGACGTGCTCTCCACGCTCTACTTCATCTCCCGAGGCTCCATCGAGATCCTGCGCGACGATGTGGTCGTGGCCATCCTAGGTAGGTCAGGTGGAGTGGACCAGGCCTGTGTTGGGGATTGGATGGAAGAGGGCAGGATGGGAGAAGCCCTGCCTGGGCCACCCTCTTCCTGATGAGGATTTGACTCTTACTGGTCAGCCACATGCAGAGCATGTGCCTGGGAGAGCTTTATACCCAGCTGCCTGAATCCTTAAAACAACCCTCTGCCAGAGGTCCCATTTTCCTGAGAGGGAAGTTGAGGCTGAGGCAGATCATGCTCAGTCTGTGGCCAGGCAGGGCTGCCAGTGTGACTCAGATGCCCAGGCAGGCCTTCCTATCTTCTTCCACTCTTGGGGAGTTCAGGGAGAAAGGCCAAGGGTCTCTCTGGGTGGAAGGGGATGCCATGGCTGGGGACCCCAGCCTCATTCAGTGCAGACACAGGCATAGCCAGACACTTTGGAGGAAGGATATGAGCACTGCGCAGGGGGACTGACAGGTCACAAGCAGCCTCTGCCACGTGCCTGCTGTGTGACCTTAGGCAAGTCACTTAACCTCTCTGAACATCACAAGGTCCTCTCCTTGATTCTCATCTTCCTTGCCTGCCTCATGACTTCATCTCCACCCCAAGTTGCCCTCCTTTGGTCCCCATGACCTGGCTATCCTCCAGCCCCTCTGGACAGACTCCCCTTGGGCTCCCCTGCCCCTCCACTTCCTCTGGCCTGCTGGTGTTCTGCTCTCTTCTCCCTTCCTACCTGACACCCTCCCATGGGCCTTCTCCTTGCACCCACGGCCTCAGCCTTCACCTGTGCCACAAGGATCCCCAGAGCTCTGTCCTGGCCCCACTCTCTCCTTAGACCACAACATTCCACTTCTCTGGGCATGGTCACCCTAGTATTCTATAAACAGATCAAACTCAATGTAACCCAACCTGAAATCATCACCTTTCCTCAAAACCAGCTCCTTCAGCATCCCCATCCCTGTGAACCATCTGCCCATTGCCCGCGCCACAGTCAGCCAAGGGGGCATCCTACTTCATTCCTGCCCACTGCCCATCAGCCAGACTCGTCCATATCTCTCTATCTCACACCTGTCTCCCTGTCCCTGCCTGGGTCCAGCCCTCCTTGTGTCCTTCCTGGAAAGGTGTTGGGAACTCCTTTCCCATGGCCCTGCATGTGGTCTACTCCCATGCTCATCTTCCACCTTCTGCCAGTGACCTGAATTAGACATCTGTCCATTTGCCTCTTCTGCTCAAGATCCCTCCACGGTTCCCCATGGTCTATGCATGCATGCTCAGTTCTCCCAATCCAACCACCCTGTCCTGCCACCCTCCCCCTGTTACTTCATGCTCCAGCCAAACTACATAGTGTTCTCTAAATCTGTGCCCTTGCACATGCTGCCACTCTGCCTGGAGCACCCTACCCTGTGCTGGTCTGGCAGATCCCAGTTGTCCTCCAAGGCTGGGCTCAGGCATAGATTTCTGTATGAGACCTTCTCTCACTCCCAGCCTACCTTCTAGAAGTGCTGTCCATGTGGGAGAGATGATAATTATTATTAAGAAGTTAATCCAATTTAAGTTTCAGTTAGAGACATGAAACCTCTCATTTTGTCCTGAGTGGAAACAGAATCCTTCATCTACTGGAAAACCATGAAGTTATAATGTTGCCCAGATTTCAAGCTTCAGGGTTTCACGTGTGACCTTGGCGAGCCCCCTCCTCTATGAATGCCCTTTGATCCTGTTCTCTTGCGGGGATATGGCCAGGCCTCCACCCATCCCTCTGTCTGTGCTAAACCGTTAGTGCTGCTTGCACAGTGTCACCAGGCTAAGGGTGCTGGACTTTCCTGGGGGAGTGGGAATCAAAGCAGTCATCCTCCATGGCACCCCAGCCCTGGGCTCTCCACCCCTGTGTCCTGACAGAGCAGTGCTGACCACATGCTGTTTCTTCTGCCCTGATTGCTTTCCTCGTGGGGGCAGTCTTTGTTTCTCTCAGTACAGCCCCCATTTCACTTCCTCTGCAAGGCCCCTACTTTCTGCCCCAGCCATCCCTAGCAGCAAGAGCCCCTCCCTCCTCCATGGCCCCATAGCTTTTGGTTCTCCCTGCTTCTAGGGCTCCAAAGAGCATACTGTAAACTTGTTGGCTGCTTATGTACCTGTCTTGCAGGGATTTGAGGGGCTCTTTGTGGGTGGCATAACATCTTATATTTATACTTATATTCCTTAGCCAGCACAGCACCCAGCACCAGGAGAGCCCAGTACCCTTGCCGCACACCTGAATATCACCCATGTGTACCCTGGGACATCCTTCCCCCTTGCCTTGCATGGACCCAGTCAGTTGCCTCGTTTGTTTTTTGCTTTGTTGTTGTTTTTGTTTAATGGAATCTCACTCTGTTGCCCAGGCTGGAGAACAGTGGCCTGATCTCAGCTCCCTGCAATCTCCACCTCCTGGGTTCAAGTGATTCTCCTGCCTCAGCCTCCTGAGTAGCTGGGATTACAGGCCACCATACCTGGCTAATTTTTGTTTTTGTTGGGTTTTTTTAGTGGAGACACGATTTTACCATGTTGGCCAGGCTGGTCTCAAACTCCTGACCTCAAATAATCCGTCCGCCTCCATCCCCCAAAGTGCCGGGGTTACAGGCATGAGCCACTGTGCCTGGCCGCCTCTTGCTTTTTGAGTCACTTTCTCAAGCATCACCTCATCTGCTTCCCTGAACAGCCCAGTGGGGCCAGCAAGGCAGATCAGGTTTTACCCATGTTAGAGATGAAGACTCTGGGATCCAGAAAGGTGTAACTTCTCCAGGCTTCCTCCACCAGGGCCATGCTGGTTACCTGGCCCCATAATCAAGAGTGGGAAGACAAAGAGAAGCCTCTGGCCCTGCCCTGGGGAGTTAGGTGCTCTGGCCCTGGGTTCCCTGCACCCTGCTCCACAGCACTGCAGGCCAAGCAGCAGGAAGATGTTGAGACAGATATTGAGCCTTTAGGGCCTCTTCCTGCCCACTGTGCCAAAGAGTGTGGGCTACAGGAGGCAGATTCTGGTGGAGGGTGGTTCTGAAAGGCCTAGAGACAGTGAAAGGAGCCACCCGCTGGGGGTGAGAGTGGCTCTCAATGGATCTCTGTGCAGCTCAGAGATCTCAGACACGGGAAGAGAACCCCTCACTCCACCCCTGCCAACCCATATCCAGCCCTGTCCCCAGAGCTCGCTTCTGGGCAGCAGGCCCCAGCCTAGAAGAATGTCGAAGGTTAGGGGAGGTCATGGTCAAAGGACCCTCATAAGGGAGCACGGAGACAGACCCTGAAGAGACTCCCACCCCTCTGGCTGGCAGGGAAGAATGACATCTTTGGGGAGCCCGTCAGCCTCCACGCCCAGCCAGGCAAGTCCAGTGCAGACGTGCGGGCTCTGACCTACTGCGACCTGCACAAGATCCAGCGGGCAGACCTGCTGGAGGTGCTGGATATGTACCCGGCCTTTGCGGACAGCTTCTGGAGTAAGCTGGAGGTCACCTTCAACCTGCGGGACGTGAGTCAGGGCCAGGCGGGCCAGGGTGGGTGGCGGCTTTCGGCTGGCTGGTAACAGGAAATGCCCAGGCAGCCTGCTGAGGGCTTGGCCTGCTTGGCCTGAGGGCACCCATCTGACCAACCCCATTCTGCAACCTTTGCCAGAATTTCTTCTGTGCCTCCCACGGCTGACATAATGCTAAGTATGAGGATAGCTAATATTTATTAAGCACCAACTATGCTAAGGGTGGGGTTTCTTTTACATGATCTCCTTGCAATTGGTGTTATTATCCTCATTTTCCAGATGAGGAAACTGAGGATCAGAGACAGTAAATAAACTGGCTAAAGCCATTCAGCTAGTAAATGGCAGAGCCAAAATGTGAATTTAATTTGTCCGACTCCAAAGCCCAGGTGTTCCCACCACATTATACTAAGCTGAAAAGGACAGTGCCTGCTGTCCAGATGGCTCACAGTACCAAGCACAGGTACTGCCAAGAGGTGACAAAGCTGTCTCTCTACTCACACTCATCCCTCAGTAGAGGAGATGTTGACAACTAAAGAAAAATAAAGAGCCACAAAGCAAAATAGCCAAAGTCACGAGGGTATAAAGGAGAAGCATGTGGAGATCAAGCTTGCCAAAGAGTAGGACAACCAGGACCGACCCTGGGAATGCCCAGAGGGGAGTATCATGGAGGAGGGGTCTGGAACCAGAAGAAGGGAAGAAGGGAAGGTGCACCTGGCTATGAAAAACAGAGTCCGGGCTGTTTCTCCCCTGTTGCCCCTACCCACCCACCTTGGAGGAGGGCTCTGCTGGGCCCCGTGCCCAGCTTCTGGAGCATGGAGCTAGGCGGGCGTTCTTTTTCTTTTTTTTTTTTTTTTGAGACGGATTCTCACTCTGTCGCCAAGCGGGAGTGCAGTGGTACGATGTCAGCTCACTGCAACTTCCACCTCCCAGGTTCAAGTGATTCTCCTGCCTTAGCCTCCCAAGTAGCTGGGACTACAGGCACATGCCACCACGCCCGGCTAATTTTTGTATTTTTAGTAGAGAGGGGGGTTTCACCACATTGGCCAGGATGGTCTCGATCTCTTTACCTCGTGATCTGCCCGCGTCAGCCTCCCAAAAAGTGCTGGGATTCCAGGTGTGAGCCCCCGCACCTGGTCTGGGTGGGCTTTCTTGCTGTGGACAGCCCTCCCCACACCATCCCCTCTGCTGCTCTCCCCTTCCCCAGTTTCTCCCCACCACCATCTGCACAGGAGACATCTGGTAAGGACCCTGCCTTGGGGGCCCAGCCATCAGGCAGCCAGAATGCCCAGCAGCTGGGCACCAGGGCAGGAGGGGTGTGGTCTCTGCAGCCTGGGCCATCTGCAGGAAGCCACCCAGGGCATTGCTGCTGTGCCCAGCCACCTGTTACTCTTTCATCTAGTTGTGACAGCGCCGTGGGGTGAGGGCAGGGAAGAACAGAGGCCCCATCCCAACTTTGATTCCTATTACTTCATCCTCTTGTTTCCCACAAGGCAGCCGGGGGTCTCCATTCATCCCCCCAACAGGCTCCGGGCAGCCAAGACCACAAAGGTTTCTTCCTCAAAGACAACCAGTCAGGTGAGCAAAGCCCGCCCCCGCCAGTGTCTGCCCATCCCGAGCCCGCAGCCCCTGCCCAGCCTCCTGCCCAGCCTCCTGCCCCTCCCATGTTCACTCCATCCTGCCTCCCCAGTGCCACCCCACCATGGGTAGAGGGAGGCTCCCTCTCTAGACCCAGAGCCAGACCCTTGGCCCTGCTTCCTCCCCAGTCTCCCAGCCCTGATGGCCTATGTCCTCAGAGGCAGAGTGAGGGCACCATGGTTCAAATGCAGCTCCCAGGGGTGTACGGAGACTAGTCAACCCTCTGAGGTTCCACACCAAGGCATCAGGGGGGCCATTGGGCTGCAGCTACCTGGGCAGTGAGAGCAGTGCTAAAGTCTTCACCCTGCCAGGGTTTCCCCATGAGCAGGGGCCCCAGCTCCCCTCCCAGGGCTACAGCCTCCTGGGTCCTGGGAGCCAGAACTCCATAGGGGCAGGACCTTGTGCTCCAGGGCACCCAGGTAAGGAGAGCCACTCCCTACACCCTGTGTCCCCAGGGCAGGTGGGGGGTGGGACATGGGCTCTACCGAGAAGGGTCAGGCCTGTGGAACCAGCTAGGCCCAGCTGAGACTTCCCTTTCCCTCTTGCAGATGCAGCCCCTCCCCTGAGCACCTCAGATGCATCTGGCTTCTGGCCTGAGCTGCTGCAGCAAATGCCCCCAAGGCATAGCGCCCCAGGCCCTCAGGGAGACCCAGAGTGCTGGCCTCGGAAGCTGGCCTCCAGGCTAGAGCAGCTCCAGGCCCAGATGAACAGGTGAGTGCGCTGTGGCCAGGTCTGGGGGCTGGGCATCGGTGCCCCCTCCTGGTGGCTCAGAGGCATCACAGGGTGCCAGGTGGGTTTTAGAATGGCAAGCCATTTAGCTGCAAGTCTCCCCATACCTGTCACTAAGCACTGTTCCCCAAATGACGTCCCCTAGCAAACTCTGGAACATGCCAAGGAAGCTTCTCAGGGGAGGGGCACAACTATTTGCAGAAACAAATTCCATAGGTCCTGGGAAAGGGGGTGTGTCCAGTGGATGGCAGGGCTGTGGTGGCAGAGTGAGGGCTTAGAGCAGAACTGTCTAGGTTCAAATTCTGGCTCTGTGCCCTACCAGCAAGAGTGTGGGCAAGTTACTGAACAGCTCTGAACCTAGTTTGCCCTTTTTGAAATGGGGATAATTCAAACATCCACATCAAAGCATCTTGGGGACTGAATGTTGTATGCTTGGTGCCTGGTCACTGGTGTTAGACTCAGGGGGAATCTGGGCAGGGGCTGTGGATCCCAACAGGATAATAGCTTCAGGTAGGCCCCAGGCCGCCATTCCATCTAGCAGGAACAGCACACAGGCTACAAGATTGACAGCTGCCCTCAGGACTGGAACTGCTCTTGCCAGCCCCAACCCTGACTGTGGGGTTCTGTCTGGCAGGCTGGAGTCCCGTGTGTCCTCAGACCTTAGCCGCATCTTACAGATCCTCCAGCAGCCCATGCCCCAGGGCCATGTCAGCTACATTCTGGAAGCCCCTGCCTCCAATGACCTGGCCTTGTTTCCTATCACCTCGGAGACTCAGAGTCCAGGGCCCAGGCTGCCCCAGGGCTTTCTGCCTTCTGCACAGGTAAGAGGTGAGGGGATTCCCAGGGGCTTACCTGGAAGCAGCTGTATGCCTTCCCTGACTTAGTAACAGTGTGGCATCAGTCCCAGAGCCTCGGTGGCCCCAGGGCAACCAGGGCTTCTTCTTACCTCCTTTATGATCAGCATCATGATAGGGCAGCCTGGGCAAGGTGGTGGCAAAGCCCAGAATGTGACCACAGAGCCTGCAGCTGGGGCCAGGGCAGAAGGACCCTGAGGTGTGGGAAGGGCAGGTGCAATTCTTGCCTGATGCCATCCCTGAAGTCAGGGTGGATTAACCCGCAGCCTGGCCTGGGTGCATCCCTCTTTCTTGCTCCTCTCAGACCCTGAACTGTGGAGACTTGGATGACTGTAGTCCAAAGCACAGGAACTCCTTCCCTGGGATGCCTCATCTGGCTGTGGCAACAGACAAAAGTCTGGCACCATCCTCTGAACAGGAACAGCCTGAGAGGCTCTGGCCACCCCTGGCCTCACCTCTGCATCCCCTGGAAGTACAGGGACTTATCTGTGGTCCCCGCTTCTCCTCCCTTCCTGAACAGCTTGGCTCTGTTCCCAAGCAGCTGGAGTTCCAGAGACATGGTTCAGATCCTGGATTTTCAGGGAGTTGGGGCCACTGAACTCCAAAATAAAGACACCATGAGGGTATTGAAGGTGGGCAAGGTGAGAGTTAAGGATCTTGGGGAGGCAGACGGCCTCCTAGATGGGCTTCTCCTAGAGTAGCTACCAACTGCTGATCCAGGTGACCCAGGATGGCATGGGTGAAGAGGCTCAGGACTTTTCCCAGCCTCCTCCAGGGCTCCATTTAGACAGCAAGCCTGGTGGAGGGTGGGAGAGTCTCAAGTGTAGAGGCAGCTTACAGGATGGAGGGGGCAGTGAAGAAAGAGGTTTCTGATCTATGTGAGTACCTTGCTCTGCATGTGATCACCTCCCAGCTCAGAACCCTCCACCACCTCATGGCCCAGCACCAAGGCCCGGGGTTGGTCAGAACTCTTGCCGTGGAGCCTCCCACCTGGCTGGAGATGGAGGTGTATTCTGTGGTAGACATGTCACGACAGACCTCCAGCCCTCTGCTCCTGATGGTTCTGTGACGTTGGGTCTCTTGAGGGCAGTGGAGTGTCACACAGCTAATAAAGTGCACATTTCATGTTGGGCCGGGTGTATAACTTATCTGAAGGCCCTCAGGTTTTCGGCTCTGCTGTGGCTTTCTCCAAACCCTTCTTGTGAGGAGCCGGAGACCTACCTTCCACCATATCCAGTATGTTGGGGACCTGAAGGTGGCTCTGCTGGGCCCAGAAGCTCCTGGAGCCTGGGGCTCTTAGGCCGTGGTGAAGGGAAGCAGAAGCACTGGCTTAGTGACCCTAATGGATCATGACAACTGCCAATACTTCAGTAGCACTCGCCCTGGACCAGGCACTGTGTTGACAGCTCTGCAGATACTTGTTCATCTAATCCTCAAAACAACCCCAAGGGGTTGGCATTATTATCTCCATTTTAGAGATGTGGGATCAGTAGCAGAGAGACTAAGACACTTACCCAAGCATGAGGGGGAATTCTGAGGTGCAGGTACTGTTCTGTTTCTTGATCTAGGTGCCGGTTACAGGAATGTGTTCAGGTTGTGAAAGAGTGTGCTTCTATGTAAATTATACCTCAATTAAAAAAAAAAAAGTCAGACATAGTGGCTCGTGCCTGAAATCCCAGGGCTTTGGGAGGAGACTGATGCAGGAGTTCAAGGTTATAGTAAGCCGTGATTGCATCACTGCTCTCACACCCTGGGCAACCAAATAAGACCCTGCCTCAAAATAAAAATTTTTTAAAATCATGCCCATACCCAACACAATAGGAAAGGAGGACATAATTTCAACCCAGATAGTCTGGCTTTGAGCGCATGTACAATTAACCACTGCTGAAAAGAGCTGTTGTCCAAAAACTGCCTGGTTATTGGTTTTCAGTCCTTTGCTCTCGTACTCTGGAAAATAATTTCAAAAATGTGTATCCCCCGCACACATTTTTAAGTTGACATCTGAAATATTATAAAATACTTCACTGATAAATTTAAATAGATGCAAAGGATGTAATGTCAACTGTCTTGTAAATAACTGACACTTTATAAAACGATTCCATCCTTCATTTGTATTGACCCATTTCTATCCAAATAGCAGTGATTTGAGAGCCACCACTATCCATTTTAAAAACACAAGAGACTTTTCTTTAACATCGTTCTTTTTTCTCTCCTCATAACTCCCACTTATTCCTCCCATAGTTTTATCCTACATGTAATTTATTGGTATGCTTCAAAGCCTACTATTGGTCAGCCTATCATATGTTTGCCACACAAATATGTATACAAGCCGGGTGCAGTGGCTCACTCATGCCTGTGATCCCTACACTTTGGGAGGCTGAGGCTGGAGGACTGCTTAAGGCCAGGAATTCAAGACCAGCCTGGGCAGCATAGTGCAACCTGGTCTCTACAAAAAAATTTTTTTTTTGTTATTAACCAGGCATTGTTATGTATACCTGTAGTCCCAGGTATTACAGGGCTTGGTGGGAGGCTTGAGTAGGTGGGTGGGAGGATCACTTGAACCTAGGAGGTCAAGGCTGCAGTAAGCCGGGTTCATGCAACTGTACTCCAGCCTGGGTGACAGAACAAGGCTCAGTGTCTTAAAACAAAAAACAAAAAAAAGGCCAGGTGATTCATGCCTGTAATCCCAGCACTTTGGGAGGCCAAGGTGGGAGGACCAGTTGAACCCAGCCTGGGCAACATAGTGAGAACTTGTCTCTACAAAAAAATAAAAGGAGGCAGGAGGATCGCTTGAGCCCAGGAGGTCGAGGCTGCAATAAGCAGTGCTCGCACCACTGCACTACCACCTGGGCAACAAAGCAAGACCTTGCCTCAAAACAAATGTGTACAGATTCATTTTTTTAACCTTAATAAGGCTTTAAGGGTTACACCTATTAGTAGTACAGTTGTTCAAAACAACATATATATTCAATTTTCTAATAAAAACTCAAATTTTTTGGAAGTGTATCTCATAAAAGAGAAAATTTCCTCCCCCATTAGTTCCTATATCTGTGGATGAATATCATTTTTTCATTAGAATAAGACAAGGTACTATAAGTTTTGTACTTTTCTTTCCTTTTTAAAAATTAAACTTTCAGCCGGGTGCGGTGGCTCACGCCTGTAATCCCAGCACTTTGGGAGGCCAAGGCAAGCGGATCACACCTGAGGTCAGGAGTTCTTGACCAGCCTGACCAACATGGAGAAATCCCATCTCTACTAAAAATACAAAATTAGCAGGACATGGTGGTGCATGCTTGTAATCCCAACTACTTGGGAGGCTGAGGCAGTAGAATTACTTGAACCCAGGAGGCAGAGGTTGCAGTGAGCCGAGATCGCACCACGGTAGTTCAGCCTGGGCAACAAGAGCAAACTCTGTCTCAAAAAAATAAATAAATAAATAAACTTTCCTCTTTAAAGGGGATTTCTTTTAGCTGGGCATGGTGGTGGGCACCTGTAATCCTAGCTATTCGGGAGGCTGAGGCCAGAGAATCACTTGAACCCCGAAAGTGGAGGTTGCAGTGAGCGGAGATCATGCCACTGCACTCCAGCCTGGATGACAGAATGAGTCTCAAAAAATTAAATAAATAAATAAATAAAGGGGATTTCTTGGCTGAGTGCGGTGGCTCACACCTGTAATCCCAACACTTTGGGCGGCTGAGGCCATCATCATTTTAGGTCGGGAGTTTGACACCAGCATGGCCAACATGGTGAAATCCCATCTCTACTAAAAATAACAAAAATTAGCTGGGATTGGTATACCCCTGTAATCCCAGCTACTCAGGAGGGTGAGGCAGGAAAATCGCTTGAACCTGGTAGGTGGAGGTTGAGGTGAGCAGAGATCAGGCCACTGCACTCCAGCCTGCCCAACAGAGCAAGACTCCATTTCAAAAAAAAAAAAAAAAAAAGTTTCCTTCCACCTCAGGAAAAACAAAACAAAAAGCATTTCTTTCCTTTTTAAAGTGCCTACAAAATTTGTTCACATAAGAAGATAGGACTAAAAGGGGTTATTTTATATAGCATTGTTCCTCAAGTCTTTGAATTGTCTGTTAAAATCACAGTTATCATTAAAAATTATATTTAGTGGCCAGAATGGTGGCTCAAGCCTGTAATCCCAGCACTTTGGGATGCTGATGTGGGAGGACCACTTGAGCCCAGGAGTTCGAGACCAGCCTGGACAACATGGAGAAATCTCATCTCGTAATTTAAAAATAGCTAGTTGTGGGGGCGAACGTCTGTGGTTCCAGCTACTCCAGAGGCTAAAGTCAGGGAATCGTTTGAGCCTAGGCTGTGGAGGATACAGCCCTTATCACACCAGTGCACTCCAGCCTGGGTGACAGGGCGAGACCCTGTCTTTAAAAAAAAAAAAAGTATTTAATGTTATCCCACAATTCGATACAAACCTCCTTCAATTTTGATGAAAGCTAAGAATTGGAAACCATTTATAAAGGTGTTACTTGGTCTCAGGCCCTTCTCCCTCTCAAACACACAAACACAGATACCTTTGGGGCTGGATTAGCATTTGCATTGGGATCCACGGTGGGGAGGGGACAGGATAGGAACCAACAAAAACATAACCAAACTGGTCTGGTTGATGCCTACCCTAGAATTCGGGGACATTTCTAGATCCTACAGGAAAGCGCCGGAGGGCCTGACTCAAGCTGGCCTGGCCCTTGGCGCATCTGCACGCCCGAAGCCCGTCCGTGGGGCACGAAGAGAGCAGCTTTCGGGTTAAAGAGGCCTTGGCACGAGAGGGTGCAGGAAGGTGGTTCCCGCTGGGCACTGACCAAGCTGCCAAGCCGCGGGGCTCGGTCCCGTAACATTCAGTAGGTTTTCATTAAGACAGAACTGTACTTTTACTCGACAGCGTGGAGAGGCCGCTCAGAACAGCGGCAGCAGAGGGGAAGTCGGCTCAGGTCACAGACTGTTTCACCCTCAGAGACTTGGCCTAGAACTTGGAGGCCCGCTGCCCCCCCACGCTCGCCTCCAGGTCACCCACTCCCCACCGCAAGCACAGCGCCGTTATCTGCCTGACTGACAGCTTGGCAAGCCAATGACCTTTGGGGCTGCCAAAGCCCCTGCCTCCGAGAGTTGGGCGGGGCGAGTAGTTGCAATGACAAACACTTAACCCAATAGCGAGGAGATCTCAGACGCTACGGCCGCAATAACCAATGAGAAGAAAGAATTCTTTCGAAAGGACGTGTGAGGCAACCAACTGCTGGTGCCGCTGCGGGGGTCCCGTGGCTTCCGTTCCGAGAGGGCGGGGCGGTGTCCCAAAACGGAAGGTGGTTGTCGTCGGTGCCCGAGCTGGTTTGAAACTAGGCGTCGGGCTCGGCCGTCGTCGTTGTTTGTCGCCGCAGCCCCGCTTCCGGGGTAGGCCGTTCCTGACCGCCTCCTCCCCTCCTCCCTTTGGACCCATCGGTCTCAGGCCCGGCTCCCCACCCGACTCGCACCCCGCACGCCGCAGCCCGCGGTTGACCCGGCCCGCACTGCGGCCCCGCCGCCACCATGTCCCTGCACGGCAAACGGAAGGAGATCTACAAGTATGAAGCGCCCTGGACGGTCTACGCGATGAACTGGAGTGTGCGGCCCGATAAGCGCTTTCGCTTGGCTCTGGGCAGCTTCGTGGAGGAGTACAACAACAAGGTGGGCCGGGCAGGGGCTCGGAACCCAGCTGGCGGGGAGCGGGCCCCGGGAGCGCCCTTTCCGGGCCAGAGCCCGGGCCCCAGAACCCTCTTGCGGACTTGCCTTAGAGGCACGGAGCGGTTCCTCTGTCTCGCCCTGTTCTGAAGGTTTCGTATTCGTTGTCTGTCATTTATTCCAGGCAGCATTTTTGTGTAGTCGACAGTGTAGTGGGGCAACTGAGGCACGGTTTTGTAACTTGCCTGGGTCAGACAGCTATTTCGTGGTGGAAACAGGTCTCAAAACCACGCCGTTTATTCCTCTCGTGCCCTCCACTCCTGCCGCATTGCTTTCGTTGGTGGGCGGGGAAGGAAAGAGGGAGTGATAGCTGTGAAGGAAAATGCAGGCGCTTCTATTGGTGTACTCCTGGCCACACTAGATTTCTATTAAGGCGATTTATTATACAGGCTTCCCTGCCCCCTACTCCCACCCCCGGGTACTCATGGATCCTAGCCCTTCTGCCAAAATTACTGTTGCTCTTGCTTCCTGATGTGCATTCTCTCTAAAGCAATCTCTTTGGAAATCTTGGCCTGTGGCATGATCCCGCCATTGTTTCCTGAACAGAGAAGGATGACAGGGCCTTATCTCTTGGTTTGTTTCATGCTAGTACAGTTGTGTAACTTGTAGTAGTAAGTCTTGCTGGATATCCATCAATTTGAGAATGCTTTATAGAAGCACGGTGTAGAGGGGAGCTTTTAAACTGGCATTGCAACGTTAACTTATTTTTCAAAGCTGAATAAGTGGCAAGAATTTTCTTTCTCTCTTCCTTTTATTCAGTTAAAGTTGTGAATGATAGCGATCAGAGCCACTGAAAGCCGTGACTAGTGATACTTAAAGCCACTACTCCTGCTCTGTGCCATGAACATCAGATTTAAGAAGAATAAAACTGTGTTCAGTGACAAGGCTGATGCAGAGGGAAAAGAGCCAGGTGGTCTAGGAGTGGGTCCCATCTAGTTATTGACTAGCTGTGAGGTGTTGCACAGGCCTGTTTTATTATCTGTGACCCACAGTTTGCTGTAGGAAAGGGATTCTGGTTTACGTGTGAAGGTCTTGTAAAAAAAAATTTGGACATTTTACAGTTTGTGTACAGTATTTCAGGAGCACATTTGTGTCTCTGGAGTAGGTCGTCTTTGGAGTCCCCTTTGAGAAGCTGATGAAAGCAATGGATCCTCATTGTCCATACATTACACATACATGAACAATTTACAAACAAATCCCAAGGAATATGCACTGATCTTTAAGTCCACCCACTTTATTTGCTTTTTCTGATGCTTCTTTCTTCCTTATGGTCCATAGTGGACAGCAGAACTGGGAATGGGATTCAAGGTTCTGATGTGGACACCAGGTTAGTAAAATTAAGACCACTAGAGCTATTGTTTAAGGATACACATGGAAAATAAAAAAGCATGTCTTTCAAAGGGCTTGAGTCTTTTCACACAAATTAATGTTTTTTTCTTGTAAGTTTTTCCAGGGTCATTGGGTAAGCAATAGTCCCATTTCCCAGAGAGGAGAAACTGAGCCACAGTTAGGCTGCTGGTAGAATCAGTGGATTAATTGGTGTCAAACTGCCGTTGCGGGAACGCTACCCCAAAGTTTGTCCTTTCATTTAGCAACTGTCTGAAGCTTCCTCTTTGTGCCAGCCACACAGGTAGCGTGGCTTAGTAGTGAAATGCAAACTGATAACGCCAGTGTCAACAACATAAGCAGTTACCTATATCTTAACTCACTTGATGTAGCCAATGTTCGTCTGACACCAATAGACCCCTTCTCACAGTTCTGTTTTCAAATGCATGAAGCACATAGGGTTACAAAAGAAACCACTTACGTTGCACTACAGATATAAACGTTTTTTAAAAAGTGGTGATGTAGTCATATGTACCTTTAATAAATTAAGTCATTGATTTATACCTTCCAGTGTAATTGTTAACATAATTTTGCAGTGCTGACAAGGGTTACCAGGTTTTCAAGACGTTTAACAATGGCTCCGTGATGGGAAAAAATATTTCTCTTGCTGGCAAAGTCACAGATACTCATGCCACTGTGAGTAGCTAACCCTATGTGTAATTGAAGGTAATAAAAAATTTTAGCTAGAGGTTAATGGAAATATGAGCGTACTTTTCCAATTCAAGTTCACAGACCCCAAGTTAAGAAAGCCTATGAGGGAGGATTGTGTCTAGCGGCTGGTGAGCAGCAAATCCTGCCTTAAAGCAGTGATTCTCAGGCTAAGTTTGTGAGAAACCCTGCCAGAGAGGTAGCCGACTTCATAATTTGGAGGAACTTTAGAATTATTGGTTGGAATTTTTAGACCATCGGTTCTTGCTTGCCATGGATAGTGATTGCCAGCAGAGGACAAAGTAAATGGGCACAGCAAATTAACATTGATGAAAAAGGCGAGAAATGATCATCTTTTTAGTGTGGAGACATTCACTAAGAAAACATGGTTATAATTTTTTTTAAATTTGGTATTAACATAATCATGTTTTCCTAATGTAAAATTGTTCCTAGTTGATTAATAGAATTAAGTCTATTAACATTTTAGGAAATTGAGTTCCAGGTGTTCCTTCACGTGAACAAATTTGGGAACCGTTGTCGAGTAAAGAAACAGATTGTATCAACTACACCTGGAATAAAAAGCCCCATTATAGGGCCGGGCGTGGTGGCTCACACCTGTAATCCTAGCACTTTGGAAGGCTGAGATGGGAGGATCACTTGAGCCCAGGACTTTGATACCAACGTGCGCAACATGGAGAAACCCTGACTCTACAAAAACATTAAAAAATTAGCCGGGCATGATGGCATGCGCCTGTAGCCCCAGCTACTTGGGAGGCTGAGGTAGGAGGATGATTTGAGCCCAGGAGGCAGAGGTTGCAATGAACCAAGTTCACACCACTGCACTTCAACCTGCGTGACAGAGCCAGACCCTGTCTCAAAAAAAAAAAAGCCTCATTATTGGTTATTATCTTTCTACCTTCTTTTTTTGTGGTCTCTTGAGGGATAAAGCAGGATTGGTGTTAGAGCAACAAGTTCTCTAAATTTTAGCGTGTGAGAATCCCCTGAGGGACCTGCACATTCCTGGGCTCCACCCCTGAAGTTAACAGACTTGCAGATAGGTAACAGACACACTAGTGGTCACCTACAGTAGGTCAGATACAAGAACTTGGCATTTCTCCTGTGTTTTGACAATGTCTTTGGTCTTTAGGCCCAGATGGTATTTCCCTTCTTTTATTAGGAAAAGATGGGTAGCAGTTCCTGAGCTTCTATTCCACTTAAGTGCATGTTTCAGGGTTGGTTTTGAGTAAAGTTGTGATTGGGATTTAGTTTACCCCAATATTTAACTGACTGACTACTTGTGCTCTAAGATTTAGCATCCAGAGAATATTTTTGAGGTTCTGAGGGAAGAGACTGTAGGTATATCTGATGTTCTTTGGAGAATCCTGGTTGTGAGTCTGGGTGGCATGACCACCTAGTACTTGATACACAGGGGATGGATGTTTGCCTCGTTAGCCTGCGTTGATTCCTCTGAGATTTTTAATACAATTATTTTATATATTTGGTGCATAATTATTTCAACTCTGGTATTTAATTTTTCATCTTGGTATTTGCAATAGCCCTTCAGGATTATCATTCATTTGCTCATTCAGCCAGTGTGTACTGAACACATACTTATGTGTTTTAGGCACAGCATTGATACTGGGAAACTGTCTGTGGCTTTGTTAGTAGGTGTGAGATTGGCAGGAGTAGAGACAATATGTTTTAGTGCACATCAGTACTTTTGATAGATATTTAGAATTTTGCAGTGTTCTACCAGTCCCTGTCAAGACTGTCAGCAGGGGAATTTAAGACATAAAACTCTTCTGGTTTTAACTTCATCCTTTTTCTAGACAGAGGACTCATTCCCCTTTGCGACCACTGGATAAAAGTGATAATGCTTTTTCTTTTTTTTTTTTTTTTAATTTTTTTTTTTTTAAAGATGGGGTTTCACCATGATGGCCAGGCTGGTCTTGAACTCCTGACCTCAAGTGATCCACCCACCTCGGCCTCCCAAAGTGCTAGGATGACAGGCATGAGCCACCGCACCAAGCCGATAATGCTTTTTTAACAAAAAAATGCTGCTTTATTGCTTTTTGTCCTAATCTTGTTGATACAGAATTATTGGAGATGCTGTCACCTGAACAAGGAACGAATCTGTGCTCTCTAGGTAGCCTGGCTTGCCTAAGATCTTGCTGCCAGAGCTCTCTGGTCAGCCTCTGAGCCACGAGCCAAAGGTGTGCTGTGCCAGAATTCATCTTAAAGTTTAATAGGGCAGGACTTGAGTACCTGCAGGCAGTGGTCCCCAGTAATCAGTCAGGAAGAGGCTTGGAGAGAGAGCAAATAGAAAGGACCAAGAAAAGCTAGTATATAGTCTCAGAATATTGTGTTAGCTGATTTTTGTTTTATTATCAATTGTGGGAAAGTGTTCCAGTGACTAGAGTATTATGTTGATTTGAATAACTTGGGAGCTTATTTTAAAAATTACATATACACACACACATTCACCTTCATCTTCTGCACTAGCACTGTGTATATTACAGTGGAATATGGCCGGACGCGGTGGCTCATGCCTGTAATCCCAACACTTTGGGAGGCGGAGGCAGGTGGATCACCTGAGGTTGTGAGTTCAAGACCAGCCTGACCAACATGAAGAAACCCCGTCTCTACTAAAAATACAATATTAGCTGGACGTGGTGGTATATGCCTGTAATCCCAGCTACTCTGGAGGCTGAGGCAGGAGAATTGCTTGAACCCGGGCAACAGAGGTTGCTATGAGCCAAGATCATGCCATTGCACTCCAGACTGGGCAAGAGCGAAACTCTGTCTCAAAAATGAATAAAGTGGAATACACAGTTTCTTCCCTCAAGGAGCTTATACTAACAAGGTAGACATGAGACTTTCAGATATATATATGTATATATAACGTATAAATAATGTGTAGTTTATGTTGTTATTCATGAAGGTAGTAAAAGTGAAAATGCGATCATGCCTTCAAGGAGTATTTATGTTTGCTTATTAGGAAACATCAGGCATAGTAATATTCACAGTTCAATAATGAGTAAAAATGATCTTGCTTCATAGCCTTTTCTCTTTAGGGGTATTTGTGTCATATATTGGAGTAAAGGGTTGCGAAACTATGGTGCAGAAGGGCAGTGGAGGTAGGAGATAGAAGAGGTTTAGCAAGGGTCAGGGAAGACTATGGAGAAAAAGGTAGAGAGAAAAAAATCTAAATGTCAGCAGTAAGATGATGAAAGTCAGATACAATTCTTCCTTATATGCCCATAATATATAAGGAAGGACAGCAGTATAATGAAGAGCAAATTGGTCTAGGAAGATGCTGAGAGATACCTGTGGGCCGCAGATTCCAGACTCAGAAGAACGAAGTTCTCCAAAATAGGATTTTGATGGGCAGAGTCACTCCTTTTCGGGACAGTGAGAAGGTGGTACACAGGCTGGCATCAGGAGCTTCCCCAAGCCCCATAGTGTATGTTGGGTAAGAGGGGAGCTTAGCTCTAAAAGGAGATGTATTATGTGTCATCTTCTCTAGAAGTGTTAGATGAGGCCTATCAGAGGAGACATTGAATTGTGACCAGCTTGGTGGCACCTGTCTTCACTGGCTGAGGAGATGCAAAGGCTTCATGTGTTTCTACTAACTTGGAACACTGTCCTCCTTCAGATCATCTAGGAAGAACTTCCCTCATTAGGCTGAGGCGGGAGGATCGCCTGAGGCCAGGAGTTTGAGACCAGCCTGGACGACATAGCAAGACTCTGTCTCAGCTGGGCGTGGTGTTTCACACCTGTAATTCCAGCACTTTGGGAGGCCGAGGCAGGCAGATCACGAGGTCAAGAGATCAAAACCATCCTGGCCAACATGGTGAAACCCCATCTCCACTAAAAATACAAAAATTAGCTGGGCATGGTGGCATGAGCCTGTAGTCCTAGCTACTCGGGAGGCTGAGGCAGGAGATTCGCTTGAACCCAGGAGGTAGAGGTTGCAGTGAGCCAAGATCATGCCACTGCACTTCAGCCTGGCAACAGAGCAAGACCATCTCAAAAAAAAAAAAAAAAGACTCTGTCTCTACAAAAATATGCAAAAATTGGCTGGGTGCAGTGGCTCATGCCTGTAATCCCAGCACTTTAGAAGGACAAGGCATGCAGCTCACTTAAGGTAAGGAGTTCAAGACCAGCCTAACCACCATGGTGAAACCCCGTCTCTATTAAAAATATATAAATTAGCTTGGCATGGTGGCAAGCACCTGTAACCCCAGCTACTCGGGAAGCTGAGACAGGAGAATAGTTTGAACCTGGGAGGCAGAGGTTGCAGTGGGCTGAACTTGTGTCATTGCACTCCAGTCTGGGCAACAGAGCAAGACTCTGTTTCAAAAAAAAAATTAGCCAGGTGTGGTGGCATGCACCTAGTCTCAGCTACTCAGGAGGCTGAGATGGAAGGATCTCTTGAGCCCAGGAGATTGAGGCTGCAGTGAACCAGGATCTTGCCATTGCATTCCAGCTGGGGTGACAGAACAAAACCCCCATCTCAAAACCAAAAAAAAAAAAAACAATAAACAAATGGAATCAGCACAGCAGCTATAAAAAGATACTATAAAAAAGGATAGGGGGAAAATGGAAAATAAATGGCACATAAAGTACCCATATTAAAAAGATATTTTTAGCTTAGTTGAAAAATAATGGCCAGTCCTACCACTGAGCATTCAAAGAACCTGAGAAAATACAGAATTTCAAGCAGATACAGGAGATTGGGTAAAATAAGGCATGGTAAAGAGAAAATGTAACATCAGCTGTCAGAGCACAGGAAAGTAGTGGAAAACTAAAATTATCACAGAATTAAAAGCCATATTGGAAACAGAATAAAGTCTGGGCACAGTGGTTCACTCCTGTAATCACAGCTATGCAGGACACTGAGGCAGGAGACTCGAAACTGGGAAGAGGAGGTTGCAGTGAGCTGAGATTGTGCCACTGCACTCCAGCCTGGGCGATGAAATGAGAAGGAAGGAGGGAGGGAGGGAGGGGAGAGTAGGGAGAATGGGAAGAGGAGGAGGGAGGGAGGGAAGGAAGGAAAGAAAATAAAAAAAGAAAGAAAAAGATGAACACACAGTGCTGAAAACAGTAAAGGTTAGGGAGGACAGATTGAAAAATGAAATCGAAGAAAACAATTAGAATATAATAGATGCAAAATATAAAAGAGATCTGACTTAAGTATAATTGGTGTCCCTGAAGAAGAGGACCAAAGAAATGAAACAAACTCAAATATATGGTTAAAGAAGAACTTAGAAATAAAGATTTGAAGTGTTAAGTTTAAATTGTGTGTCAAGAAAAATTGGCACAGAACAGTTGGCACTGAAACATTTCCTAGGAAAATTTCTTTTTTTCTATATTTTATTTTTTGTGTGTTGTGTTGTTTTGTTTTGAGACAGTGTCTCACTCTGTTGCCCAGGCTGGGTGCAGAAGCATTATCCCAGTTCACTGTACTCTTGACCTCCTAGGCTTAATCGATTGTCCCACCTCTGCCTCCCAAGTAGCTGGGACTACAGGTGCACACGACCACACCCAGTTAATTTTTGTATTTCTTGTAGAGGCAGGGTTTTGCCATGTTGCCCAGGCTGGTCTCAAACTGTGGGCTCAAGCGATCCACCAGCCTCAGCCTCCTAAAGTGCTGGGACTACAGGCATGAGCCACAGAGCCTGGCATTCCTGGGAAAATTTCTGTGTTTTCAGGATGAATAAATAGTTATTTGGACACCCAGGCAAAATAATCAAGTCTTCTTTAAGAGGGGGAAAAGAAATTAGGCTAGCTACATTTGATGACAGAAGGCCATGGAGCAATGTCTAGGAATGTACAACCACTGCAGATTGGGCTGCTAGAAATACTTAGGAATATGCTTAGGCATCTGTAAGGTTTATATAGAAATAATAATTGGGAACACAAAACAAGACTTGGAAAATGGAAAGGTGTTCGCTTTTCTTGGATAGTAAAGCTTGGTGTCCTAAAGATGTCAGTGTCCCTAAACTTAATGTTATCCCTGTTTAAAATGTCACAGTTGTTTTGTGTTTTGTTTGTTTTTGTTTTTGTTTTTGTTTTGGAGACAGGGTCTCACTCTGTCACCCAAGCTAGAGTGCAGTGGTGTGAGTATAGCTCACTGCAACCTCAGACTCCTGGGCTTAATCAATAGGCGTCTCACTGTGTTGCTCAGACTGGTCTTGAGCTCCTGATCTTAAACAGTCCTCCTGCCTGCCCCACCCAAAGTGCTGGGATTACAGGCATAAGCCACCATTCCTGACCAAAAATACTCCAGATTTTTTATAATGGTGTTTTAAAACCAGGCAAACTGATTGTTTCTACAGACACATTTTACAAACATGCACACATTGTCAGAAAGCTTCTGAAAAGGTAGACTAATAAGGGAGGTGGGGAACCACCCACCAGATACTAAAACATATAATGCAAAGATATAAATAAGATTGTTTGGTACTGTAAGACCTGATGCATAAATAGAATAGAGTCCAGAAATGAACTCAGAATACAAAAAGTAATGTAGTCTGTGTTAAAGGTGATATGAAATGAAGAAAAAATATATTTAAATAATTGCTATTGAAACCAGAAAAAAAAAATTGGATCTCCACCTTAAACCTTGTATCATAATTCCAGACAAATGGAAAATGTAAACACATAACTATAAAACATGGGAGAGTCTTGGTGTGAGAAAGCTATAAAAGTAGAAGTAAACTATATTAAAAAAATCTCTGTAACAAAACCAGCCAACCCAGCAAAGGCAAAAGATAAGTGACAAACTGAAAACATACATGTTGTAACGTGCTAGACAAAGAACAAGTTACTTAATAACTGCATATAAAGATCTACAGATCTCCAGGAGGCCAGTCACCCAGTAGAAAAGGAGAAACAGATATGAAGTTTCCAGAAAGGATATGTAAATGATTCTTGGACATACGACAAACTGAACCTCATAAGAAAAAAAACATAATGGAGTTTCAGCCAGATTAGGAAGAATCAAAAACGTTGGTAATATACTGTGTGTGTGTGTGTGTGTGTGTGTGTGTGTGTGTGTGTACGTACGTGTGTGTAGCTTTATTGTGCAGTTGCTACCAGAATTTAAATTGGCATTATTTTCCACTGGTAGTTCTGCTAGGGGTAATTCATCCTGCAGCTATACTCACATAGTTGAAATGACTAAAGTGCAAAAATATTCATTTTAGCATTATTTGTAAGACAAAAATATGAAAATATTAAGGAAATTATTGAATAAATTATGTTACATCCATGCAACTGTTAAAAGAATGAGCTAGCTTTTTGTGTACTGATATGGAACATTTTTAAATAAATATTGAGTGGAAAAAATATGTAGAAGAGTAAACTATCACCTGTGTTTAAAAAAAAAAAGGCATATACATACGTACACCTACATATGGTTGTGTGTGGAAGGAATACACAACAAATTGATAACCTTGATTTTTCCGGGGAAAGGACCTGGGATGTAGGCGTCCTAATTTGTACTGTAATTGCTTTTGTGCCTTTCAAAATTTGGACCTTGTGTATGTATTACCTACTAAAAAAATTGGTAATAAAAAAGCTAACAATAAAAATTAAATCTTAGTATAACTTCAAAAAGAGGAATAAGCAAAAAGGAATGAATGAAGAAGTGCTAGACATATAGTAACAACAAGAAGCATTTCTTTTTATAGAGAAGAAGTCAGGCATGATAATATTAACACCAGATAAAACTCAAGGCAAAAATACTGAACCAAAAGGAAATATTTTACATTGTTAAACATACAGGCCAGGTGCAGTGGCCCACTCCTGTTATCTCAGTTACAGGCTGGGTGCAGTGGCTAACGCCTGTAATCCCAGCACTTTGGGAGGCCAAGGCGGGCAGATCACTTGAGGTCAGGAGTTTGAGACCAGTCTGCTCAACATGGTGAAACCTTGTCTCTACTTGAAATACAAAAATTAGCCGGGTGTGATGGTGTGTGCCTGTAATCCAACTACTTGGGAGGCTGAGACAGGAGAATGGCTTGAACCTGGGAGGCGGAGGTTGCAGTGAGCCGAGATTACGCCACTGCCTGGGTGATAGAGCAAGACTCTGTCTCAAAAATAAGTACAACCCACTGAGAATAAAAAGTCTTTACATGTCTAATAATATAGCATTTAAATAGAAAGCAAAACCTTTTTTTAAATGTTGGGGGAATTTGGTTTATATGTTGGAAATTGTTAAGTGAAGTAGACAAAGGATATAGAGGATTAGAAAATTACAGTTTGTTCACACCTGTAATCCCAGCACTTTGGGAAGCTAAGGCTGGCAGATCACTTGAGTCCAGGAGTTTGAGATCAGCCTGGGCAACATGGTGAAACCCCACCTCTATCAAAATATAAAAAATTAGCCAGGTGTGGTGTCATCTGCCTGTCTTCTCAGCTACTTAGGAGGCTGAGGTGGGAGGATCGCTTGAGCCCAGGAGGTGGTGGCTTGCAGTGAGCCTGGATTGAGCCAGTGCACTTCAGGCTGGGTGCCAGAGTGAGACTCCATCTCAAAAAAAGAAAATAAACAATGTGTTACAAGTATATAGAGATTTGCATTCAACAGAAAATTCACTTTTAAAAATAACCCAATTTATAAAAATTGTGTTTTAAGAAAAATTTTTTAAGTTAATCAACTGATTGGAAAAAAAAATAATACATCTCAAAACTTATGGGAAGATGAGGAACCTGAAGCCCACATATATGCTAAGTGGCTTGCCCAAAGTCATGTAAGGGGTAAAGCTGGGCTAAAACTGGAATACTGTCTGTCTTCAGAGTGTTCAGAGGAAATGTATACCAATGTCCAAAAATAACAACTTAGGGGGAAAAAGAACATGTTGAAAAACAGAGGAACACTGACCCTACCAGATTAGAATAAACATACTAAAATTGGTATCATTATAACCAGAGAGATAGGTAGAATTGAATAGAATATTTCAAAGACAACCTTAATATATATAAATGTGAAATATGTGATAAGATAGAACTGTAATTCACTGGAAAAAAATTAATTGTATGGCACAATTGTTCATCTAGCAGAAAAATTTAGAACCCCTAATCAACATTGTATTATAAAAATGAATTCCAGATCAAATATCTAATTATAAAGGAAAGTCCACAAGCAATATCAGAAAATTGACCAATAAATTTGTCTTGAGGCAGTGTGGGTGGGCAGGTACACTAATTAATAAATTCCAGAGTCAACTAAGGAAAAGATTGGCAGATTCTATAGTACAACAAATAAATTTCTCTGTGAAAGATATGCCATGGACAAAGTCAAAAGACAGGGGAAAATAGTTTATTTTTCTTTTTCTTATTTTTATTTATTTTTTTGAGATACTATCTTGCCCTGTCAGCCAGGCTGGAGTGCAGTGGCACAATCACAACTCACTGCAGCCTCAACCTCCCAGGCTCAAGAGATTTGCCACCTTAGTCACCCAAGTTGCTGGTATTACAGGTATGCACCACCCTGCCTGGCTAATTATTTTTATTTTTTTGTAGAGATAGGATCTCGCCGTATTCCCCAGGTTGGTCTTGAACTTCTGGGCTCAAGCCATCCTCCCCATTTGGGTTCTCAAAATAGTGGGATAACAGGCATGAGCCACTGAGCCCTGCCCAGGGGAAAATATTTTCAAAACATGATAGACAATAGTAGCTAATACTTAGTGGACAAAGAGTATGCATGTCTAGTTCATAGGAGAGGAAATGCAAGTGATCCATAAACAGGAAAAATGCTCAACCTCACAGGTGGTTACGGGAAATGACAATTGTGGTATCTTTCCCTTTCAAATTTATAAAAAGTTACTGCTTCTAGCACTGTTGACAGTAGGGGGAAATAAACACCTTTTCACACTGCTGGTAAGAATCTGAATTGCTACAGCCTATTTGAAAAGTAAGTTGGCGTCTACTAAAATTTAAAAGGCACATACTTTCTCATACAGAAATCCCACTGTTAGGACATTGGCCTCCAGAAAAAAACACAGCAGTACATAAACACATACGTACAAGGGCATATAAATAAGTGGTGGCTGGGCGTGGTGGCTCATGTCTGTAGTCCCTGGAGCTGAGGAGTTTGAAACCAGCCTGGGCAGCATGGTAAAAGCCCATCTCCATTTAAAAAAATACAGAAATTTAGCCAAGCACCGTGGTGGGTGCCTTTAGTCCCAGCTACTCAGGAGGCTGGGAGGATCCCTTGAGCCCAGGAGGTGAAGATTGCAAGGAGCCAAGATGACACCACTGCACTTTAGCCTGGGTGGCAGAGTGATGCCCTGTCTCAAAAAATAAAAAATAAAAATTAATAGTGGCAAGAAAGAGAAACAGTGTACAGCACTAGGATGATCCTGGTGCACAGATTAAAAGAATGAATTGGATCTACATATTGCCTTGAGGGATGCCCATTATTTTGTCAAAGTAATAAACATTCATGGCCAGGTGCCGTGGCTCATGCCTGTAATCCCAGCACTCTGGGAGGCCGAGGCAGGTAGATCACGAGGTCAAGAGATTGAGACCATCCTGGCCAACGTGGTGCATCCGTGTCTCTACTAAAAATACAAAAAATTAGCTGGGCATAGTGGCGCATGCCTGTAGTCTCAGCTACTCAGGAGGCTGAGGCAGGAGAATCACTTGAACCCAGGAGGCCAAGGTTGCAGTGAGCTGAGATCGTGCCACTGCACTCCAGCCTGGTGACAGGGCAAGACTCCATCACAAAAAAAAATAAATAAAACATTCATAGACTTGGCTCTAGAATCTCATTTTTCTAAAAGTTGAGGGAAGACCTTACACTATGTGTATATATGTTTGACCCTATAGAAGAATGTAGAAGCAACACACACCAAATTAATAATGTGATATCTTGGGGATGACATAGGGGAAAGCTGTTAACTTTATATATGTAATTTACACACACCTTTGTTTTGATTTTATACAATGTGATGCATTTTATAATCTTACATTCTAAAAGTACATTAAAAGAATGTAATAAACCCAATTGAAATGTCATCAAAATAGATAAAACTTGTAAATCTGGCCAAGAAAATCTTAGAGGATTTAATGGCAAAGGGGTTCAGGCTAGAACTCTGGTGTCTGAATTCTAGCAGTCACCCCCTTTTCCATTGGAGTCTTATCAAGGAAATTATATACAAATAATAATAGCCAAAGGGAAAACCTAGCATAATTCTATTAATAACAGAACAAGAACCACTAATGTTATGCTGCTCCCTGGTAAACTAAGTAGGCAAAATGGCAGTTTGGCCCTGATGCCTCAGCGAAACTTTCTGCTTTTCTACCTCTAACTCAAGGATGGACCCAATTTGACCTCTCCTAGCCAGTTGTAGGTTCAGAGAAGCTGGAGCGGAGGATGGCCAGGCCCATTCTGAAGAGGCCAATTTGCCTGCCCATGCAGGAGCAGGATAAGCCAGAGCCAGAGAGCCATGGGACGTGTCTGACTGTAGCGTGGTCAGGCCCACATACCTGTCTCAAGCTTCAGCCAATCACTTCAGCAATTCTTCCCCTACAGGAGGAGCTAGTGAACGGTGGGGATAGAAGAGCAGAATCCCCCCATGCTCAGTATTCTCTCCATGGGGGACCGGGGCAGAAATTCATCCTTGCTATGGGCATAGGCGTAATGTGGTGTTAGGGGATGAGGAGCTTAAAGAATGAGAGTGCTACTAACAATTTGCAACAGTACAGTCAAAAATCTAGATGAGGGGTTGGGCTCAGTGGCTCACACCTATAATTTTCAGCACTTTGAAAGGACCAAGGTGGAAGGATCGCTTGAGGCCAATAATTAGAGGCTGCAGTAAGCTATGATCATGCCACTGCATTCCAGCCTGGGTGAGAGATCCCATCTCAAAAAAAGAGAGAGGGCAGGCACGGTGGCTCAAGCATGTAATCTCAACACTTTGGGAGGCCAAGGCGGGTGGATCACCTGAAGTCAGGAGACCATGGAGAAACTCCGTCTCTACTAAAAATATAAAAAAAAAAATGAGCTGCACATGGTAGTGCACACCTGTAATCCCAGCTACTCAGGAGGCTGAGGCAAGGAGAATCACTTGAAGCTGGGAGGCAGAGGTTGTGGTGAGCCGAGATTGTGCCATTGCACTCCAGACTGGACGACAAGAGTGAAACTCTATTTCAAAAAAAAAGAGAGAGGGAAAGACTCCTTACAAATCAGTAAAAAAGAGATATGCACAACCCAGTAGAAAAAATGGACAAATGTTCTAAGCTGGTGATTCTATGTAATGGTGAAGAGCTTGGGTTGTGGGATGGGACTACTTGTGTTTAAAATGGAGCTTTGTGATTTTGGGCAAGATATTTAACTCATTCTTTACTGAAAGTGTGAAGAATAATAGTACCTACTTTTTGGCAGTGTTGAGAGGATTAAATGAGGTAATGTGTGTAAAGCACTAATAATGCTTACACTTGGTCCATATAAGCACTCAGTTATTAATGATTATTGTTATTAGAAATAAAGGTAGTCAATGAACAAATATACTCAGCCCTGGCCGGGTGCAGTGACACCTGTAATCTCAGCACTTTGGGAGGCCTAGGTAGCCGGATCACTTGAGGTCAGGAGTTTGAGACTAGCCTGACCAACATGGCAAAGCCAAAGCCCTGTCTTTACTAAAAATACAAAAATTATCTGGGCCTGGTGTTGCACGCCTATTGTCCTAGCTACTCAGGAGGCTGAAGCAGGAGAATCACTTGAACCCAGGAGGGAGAGGTTGCTGAGCCGAGATTACACCACTGCATTCCAGCCTGGCTGAGAGAGTGAGACTGTCTCAAAAATAAAAAAACAAAACAAATATACTCAGCCTCAATAGTAAGATAGTGATGAAATGCCATTTTTCATCAGGTTAGCAAAAATGTAAGATTGCTTGTTTTCAAAGGTATGGAGAAATTGGCACTCTCATATAAGAAAAGAAAGATACATGGTAGAATTGGGCATGCCCTAAGGTATTCCAGAGAAGCTTTGCATTTTCTTCGTGGTACTGTATGTAGAAAGTTCACTTTTTTTTTTTTTTTTTTTTTTTTGAGACAGAGTCTTGTTCTGTTAGCAGGCGCCAGGCTGGAATGCAGTGGCGCAATCTTGGCTCATTGCAATCTCCGCCTCTTGGGTTCAAGCAATTCTCCTGCCTCAGCCTCCTGAGTAGCTGAGACTACAGGTGTGTGCCACCACACCCAGCTAATTTTTGTATTTTAGTAGAGACGGGGTTTCACCATGTTGGCCAGGATGGTCTTGATCTCTTGACCTCATGATCTGCCCGCCTTGGCCTCCCAAAGTGCTGGGATTACAGGCGTGAGCCACCGTGCCCAGCCTGTATGTAGAAAGTTCTTAGTCTTTGCTTTGGTTATCGGTTATATTAGGTTAGTGCAAAAGTAATTGTGATTTTGGCCATCACTTATAATGGCAGAAAACACAATTACCTTTGCACCAACCTAACATTAAACTCAGGCACTTTATATTTTACACTGAAATATGTGAAAGCTAGCTCAGTTGATCTCTATCGTAACAGAAACAGTCTCTGTTTTTGTTATTTGCTTGATTTAACGTTTGTTGCTCAAAAGAAACAGAAACCCACTCAAGGTAGTTTAAAGAAAGGGAGGGATTCATTCAAGGGAGTTGGAGAATTCCCAAGGCAAGACTGAGCCTCAGGCCTTACATGGGACTGGACCTAGCTAATGGAAAGCTGTTGTCTCACACCCCACCCCGCCTCACATTACATGTCTCTTTTCTGCCTCTTTTCTTGCATGCTTGTCGTTCTCACTCGCTGTGTATGCCAGCTTCCCTGCAGCTCCATGCACGCTGCTTCTGTGGCCCTTGTCTGCCTTTCCCCTTCCAGGCCAAAACTAGTTAGCTTTTGGGTCTCAATTCCAAATGCCTGGGAATGAATCAGTTAGCTCAGATGTCCCACTAGTTCAACCAGCTTTGTCAATTTAGCACAGCAGTTCTCAGCCTTGGCTATGAGTTGATATCACTGGGAGCTTTAACAGATACCGAAGCCTGTGTCTCATTACCAGAAATTCTGGTTTCACTGATCTGGGATGTTGCTAAACACAATTTGTTGGGATATGTTTAATTTCCCAGAGGATTGTGACATAGAGCCATGGTTGAAAGGGTCATCTTGTAGGTGTGGAATGCTCAGAGAATGGGGTCTCGGCCTAGGTGGATTATTCTCCCAAAGGTGTCCACTAGGGTGTCCCCATATTTGACCTTAGCCTCCCAGTTCTCTTTCTGTATAGGGTATGTTGGAATAACCTGTGGAACTTTAAGGAAAAAAAAAAAAAAGCTCACGCCCAGACATACTGAATCAGAACCTTCAGAGGGTGGGGACCAAAGCAACCATAGTTTTAAAGCTGCCCTGAGAATTCCAGCAGTACCACCAGGCCTGATCAGGCCGTACACTAACGTAGAAGCACCATCCACAGTCGTGACTTCATATGTACACTTTGGGTTGTTTTTTTTTTTTTATTCCTAAGGTGTCTCAAATCTTGGACAGATATTTGGGAGCCAATACTATCTGACCTCCGAATAACAAATGTACCTTTTTATTTTTAAATAATCTAGGTGTCGGTTTTGTTGTTGTTGTTGTTTTCGGGGTTTTTTTGTTGTTGTTTTGTTTTTTGTTTTGAGATGGAGTCTCACTCTGTTGCCCAGACTGGAGTACAGTGGTGCGATATGAGCTCACTGCAAACTCCGCCTCCTGGTTTCAAGCAATTCTCCTGCCTCAGCCTCCCGAGAACCTGGGATTACAGGTATGCACCACCACACCTGGCTAATTTTTGTGTTTTTAGTAGAGACGGGCTTTTGCTATGTTGGCCAGGCCGCTCTTGAACTCCTGACCTCAGGTGATCCGCCTGCCTCAGCCTCCCAAAGTGCTGGGATTACAGGCATGAGCCACTGCACCTGGCCTATACGTTTTTTTCCAGGTACTTCCATTGCTCCTAAGAGAAACTGGGAAGCACCAGCGGTGTCAAGTGTATGTACTGCAGTGGGTTAAACATTGCTGTGGGGGAGGATAATTTATTACAGGGATGTTGGTCACATCAGCCGAATAGCTGACAGAAATGATAGGAAAGGCAAGACGTGGTGGCTCACGCCTGTAATCCCAGCACTTGGGAGGCCAATGCAGGCAGATTGCTTGAGCTCAGGAGCTCAAGACCAGCCTGGCCAACACGGCAAAACCCTGTCTCTATAAAATATGAAAAAATTAGCCAGACGTGGTAGCATGTACTGTAATCCCAGCTACTCAGGAGGCTGAGGCACAAGAATCTCTTGAACTTGGGAGGTGGAGTTTGCAGTGAGCTGAGATTGCGCCACTGCACTACAGCCTGGGCAACAGTGAGACCCCATCTTAAAAAAAAAAGATAGGAAAAATGTTTATTATATTCTTTGCCTCCTAGGTCCTCCCATATATATTCTTGATAGGGAAGCCTCCTATTCTCTTGTGAGGGAGGGTGTAGGGAAACAGGCATTTGCATAGTTAGGTGGTAAGTGTGTAAATTGGAAGGCAGTTCGGAAAGTAGTGCTCTGCTCTATAGAAATAACTTCTTACTAGTGCAGAAAAACATGATTAGGATATTCATGGAGGCATGGCATTGTTTTTCATAGTGAAAATGGGAAGAAGTCTAACTGTCTTGGGTTGAATAAATTATAATTTGGCTGTCTTGTGGAATGCTATACAGTTGTGACAATGAGACAGATGTGTTTGTATTGGCCCCAGCATGAAAAAGAAAATTGCCAGGCAAGATATGATTGGAAATTTTTTTTTTTTTTAATTTTTGAAAAGCGAGACGATTACCACGTGTGATGGCTCATACCTGTAATCCCAGCACTTTGGGAGGGCAAGACCGGTGGATCCCTTGAGGTCAGAAGTTTGAGACCAGCCTGGCCAACACGGGGAAATCCCATCTTTACTAAAAATACAAAAATTATCTGGGCGTGGTAGCGGGTGCCTGTAATCCTAGCTACTTGGAAGGCTGAGGCAGGAGAATTGCTTGAACCCGGGAGGTGGAGGGTGCAGCGAGCTGAAATCACCACTGTATTCCAGTCTGGGCAACAGAGTGAGTCTCTGCCTCAAATTTAAAAAAAAAAGAAAAAAAAATTGATATATTGTATAAAGGAAGCAAGTTGCAGAATAGTATAATTATATTTATGTAAAGAAAATCCGTATCTGTAAATCTGTAGGAAAGATCTGGAAGTAGTTCTATAGAGCTGTACGGCAATTACTGGAGTAGAGGGATGGGCGGCATGGAAAGAGGGATTTGCACTTTTAATTCTGTATACGTAGTACCTTAATTATTTACAGTTAGTATACATTGCTTCTGTAATGCTTAAAAATACTTAAAAACTATAAAAAACCAGGGGAAAAAGGAAAATGAATGGTCATCTTTATGTGGTGGGATTTTAATTTGTGTGTGGGGGGGCAGTATTTTTAATAATGAAAAAGTTTTAATAATTGGGGAAAATCATTTTTAAAAATTACTTCAAGACTTTTAAATTTCATGAGCCCTTTCTGAACAATGAGGATGGCTTTGTTCTTGAATTCAAATTAAAAATTTAAGTCATCAATAAATGAAAAATAAAACAAACAAAAAAATTTTCAGTCATTACCTCTTCTGAAAGCATTGAGAAGCTCAAGGAAAGATTGAATCTCAGCTATTTCCTGACTTCTCCCCTAGGTTACATACTGTTGTGCAGAGATTGTCAAACTTTGCTGAAATGATATCACCAGGGGTGTTGAATTCCTAAGAATAGAGAGTCCTGGACCCCACTTGACACTTACTCAATTGGATCCTTAGGCTGGAGTTTAAGGCCTAGGAATGTAAACCACTTCAGGCAAGTCTGATAGCTAAGTTGGAAAACCATTGCTGTAGGCAATACAAGCAGAAGTAAGACACAGGCCTATATTTAAGGCATTTACTAAGTGAAATAGCATAAGACAGTAATGTCAGTGCTTTCATGAGGCACTATGGGATTAGTCATCAAATAGATGGTAGAGATAGATAAGCACTGAAAGAAAGAGCACTGGACCAGGAAGACTATAAATGCTTTATGAAGGAGGTGAAATGTCATAATATTAAATTTTGAGCTTAGGAGGTAGAGGTTACAGTGAGCCAAGATTACGCCACCACGTAATCTTGTGAGCCAGATATTTCATTTATATATTCATGTGAGAAGTATTTAATGGACAGCTACTAGGAGTCAGGCACTGTTGAGTATATTGAGTAAGACAGTTCTTCCTACTTAGAGTTGTTACATACGGCTCGAGGTAGGTACTGTGAATATCCTCACTTTACAGATAGGGAAACAAGATTAGCAGAGTTAAGTAGCATGTCCAAAGTCTTACAGTTAGCAGGTGGTAAGTAGGGAGCCCTAGAAGCCTGATGCCACTGTGCTGTATTAACATTGGGCAAGATTTGGGTCAATGGAAAGGAGGCATGAGGACTTTACAGATACAGAGGGAAGTGTAAGGAAAGCTATGGGAAACAGTGACTAGATAAATGAAGGTATAAGATAAGTTAGGGCCAGGTGGTAGAAAGCCTTGTCAGGCTAAGAGGATCCTAAGTGGCAGATGCTCACAAGATCCGATATTTGAAGTCTGGGAGGAAATCTCTGATGACTTGAAAGGCATTTTCTTTTCCAGGTTAACTTCACAGTGTCATCTGCAAGATTAGAGAGGGATTTGGGACTTCGTGCTCCCTGGTGTATCCACAGCACTTAAAACAGTGCCTGACTCCTAGTAGCTGTTGACTAAATATTTCTTGAATGAATATATAAATGAAAAATCTGGCTCATAATCTACATCAGAGGCTTATCCTTCCCCACCCCCCCCCTTTTTTTTCTGAGACAAGGCCTCTTATCACCCTGGCTGCAGTGTGGTGCCAGGCTGCAGTGTTGTAGCGTGATCTCAGCTCACTGTAACCTCCAGCTCCTAGGTTCAAACCATCCTCCCACCCCAGCCTCCCAATTAGCTGGGACTACAGGCATGTGCTACCACACCCAGCTAATTTTTGTAGAGATGGGGTTTCACCATGTTGCCTAGGCTGGTCTCAAACTCCCGCTTCAGCCTCCCAAAGTGCTGGGACTACAGGCGTGAACTACCATGCGCAGCCTCAGAGGCTTATTCTGTATTCTGCCCAATGAGCCCAAGAATTTAGCCTTTCATGTTTTTTTAAAAAAATTTTTGTGGGTACATAATAGGTGTATCTATTTTGGTATAGGCATGCAATACATAATAATCACAACTTGGAAAATTGGGTATCCATTGCCTCAAGCATTTATCCTTTGTAAAAATACAGAATGCTTTACAAATTCCATGTCATCCTTGTGCAGGAGCCATGTTAACCTCTGTATAGTTCCAGTTTGAGTGTGTGTGCTATTGAAATAAGCACTCTCATCTGGGTTTTTTTCCCTTTCTTCTCTGCAAAGGCTGATACCAACTATTCCATGTTTCATTTAGAATCTTCCTTCTTTATATAATATTTTCTGGCCGGGCATGGTGGCTTATGCCTGTAATCTCAGCACTTTGGGAGGCCGAGGCAGGTGGATCATCTGGGAGGTCAGCAGTTTGAGACCAGCCTGACCGACATGGTAACCTATCTCTACTAAAAATACAAAAAAAAAAAAAAAAAAAAAATAGCCAGGTGCGATGGCACCTGCCTGTAATCCCAGCTCCTTGGGAAGCTGGGGCAGGAGAATCCCTTGAACCTGGGAGTCAGAGATTGCAGTGAGCAGAGATCATGACATTGCACTCCAGCCTGAGTGATAAGCGAAAATCCTTCTCAAAAAAAAAATTCTGCAAAGGTCAGAATGTTAACTTTTTAGTTTCATGTAAGAACTGTGCATTTGGTCACAGCCCCTCTTGCAGCCATCCCTGGTTATCCCTTGCCATTCTCACTATCAGTCACCATAGACCCTCATCTTTCCCCTGTTCCCTTCTGGGCTCCCTGCCTCCAGCTGTCTACTTGATCCAGTCTGTCCTGCTCAGCACTACCAGATGTGTTGTCCTCAGAGGCCTTGTAATCATACCACTGTCTTCTCAGACAACTTTATGGGGCTAAGCCCATGGTTGCTTCTGGGGCTTTCCAGCCTACCCTCAGCACACCTTTCAGCTGCATCTCCACTGCGCTCCCACGTGGCTCTCTCAAACAAGCCTGCTTGCTGCTACCAAATAGGTCATTTAGTTTTGCCGACTTTGTACTTTGCCCCTTCTGTTCCACCTACCTGGGATGCTCTTCCCGTTCCTATTTGCCTATCCAGATCCTTCCTATTCTCCTTTGAAGACTCTGGTCAGATGCAAACTCCACTTTTCCTCAGGTGCCCAGTTTGAATTACTGCTCTTTCCTCTCAGCTGTTATCGATTATTATCTGTGTCATAAATAAGCACCCAATCATGCGTTACCTTGTGACATTACTTGCATTGCTGTCTTAAGTGTTTTAGAGCACTGGGTTTTGTCTCCCTTTACATCTTCATACATTATCTCCCCTAACAATCATGGTTATTGAAAGTCTGTGGGTGCTCCATGAAATGAATATTTAGACTTAGTCATCATTTTTAAGAGTTAAACGTGGATGACAAGACCTATGAATATACATAGAAAACACCTTAGGCATCTACAAAAAAGCTACTAAAAGTAATAACTAATATAGCAAAATTATAAAGACAAGATAGATGTATAAAAATCAATTGTATTTCTATATACAATGGCAATGAACAATTGGAAATAGAATTTAAAACAGTTTCATGGTCAAGCACAGTAGCTCACATGTGTAATTCCAACATACTGGGAGGCCAAGGTGGATGGATCACTAGAGCCCAGGAGTTCAAGACCAGCCTGGGCAACATGGCAAAACCCTGTCTCTACAAAAAACAAAAATTAGCTGGGTACGGTGGTTTGCATCTGTAGTTCCAGCTACTTGGGAGGCTGAGGTGGGAGGATCACTTGAGCCTGGGAGGTCAAGGCTATAGTGAGCTATGATCGAGCCACTATACTCCACACCGAGTGACAGGGCAAGACCCTATCTTAAAAATAAATAAAACACAATTTCACTTATAATAGCATAAAACTTAAGTAGAAATAAAGTTAATGGGCCAGGTGCAGTGGCTCATGCCAGCAATCCCAGCACTTTGGGAGGCTGAAATGGGCAGATCACTTGAGGTCAGGAGTTTGAGACCAGCCTGGCCAAGATAGTGAAACTCCGTTTCAACTAAAAAATACAAAAAAAAAAAAAAAAAAAATAGCCAGGTGTGGTAATGCATGCCTGTAATTCCAGCTATATGGGAGGCGGAGGCAGGAGAATCGCTTGAACCTGGAAGACGAAGGTTGCAGTAAGCGGAGATCACGCCACTATACTCCAGCTGAGGTGACAGAGCGAGACTCAGCAAAAGAAAAAAGAAATAAAATTAATGAAAGAATCATGGGAAGTACACTGAAAACTTTAAAACATTGCTGAAAGAAATTAAGGCAGCCAGGTGCGGTGGTTCATGCTTGTAATCCCAGCACCCTGGGAGGTCAAGACAGGCAGATCACTTGAGGCCAGGAGTTAGAGACTAGCCTGGCCAAAATGGCAAAACCCCATCTCTACTAAAAATACAAAAATTACCTGGGCATGGCGGTGCACACCTGTAGTCCCAGCAGAGGCATGGGAGTCACTTGAACCTGGGAGGCAGAGGTTGCAGTGAGCTAACATCATGCCACTGCACTCCAAGTGGGTGCTGGAGAAAGACACTATCTCAAAAAAAAAAAAAAAAAAAAAGTCTAAATTAATGGAGAAATGTGCTTTGTTTATGGGTTGCAAGACTTAATATTGTAAGATGTCAGTTCTCCCCAAACTGATCTATAGATTCAACACAATCCCAATCAGAATCTCAGCAGGCTTTTTGTAAAATTTGGCAAGCTGATTGTATAATGTACATGGAAAAGCAAAAGTATAGAATAGCAAAACAATTTTGAAAAAGAAGAACAAAGTTGAAGAACTCACTATTTTATTTTAGAACTTACTAGAAATCTACGACAGTCAAGACAGTTTGCCTACTGGCAAACAGGTAGGCAGATAGATAATGTAACAGAATAAAGTCCAGAAATAGATGAATAAATACATGGTCAGCTGATTTTCAATAAAGGGGTCAAAGTAATTAATAGGAGAAAGAAAGTTGAGAAGTCAACTAATGATGCTGGGACAGTCAGACATTCATATGTAAAAAAGCAAACCTTGGTTGGGGTCAGTGGCTCACACCTGTAATCCTAGCACTTTGGAAGGCCGAGGCAGGTTTATCACCTAAGGTCAGGAGTTCGAGACCATACTGGCCAAAATGGTGAAACCCCGTTTCTACTAAAAATAGAAAAAAAAATTAGCCGGGCACAGTAGCACATGCTTGTAGTCCCAGCTTAGGAGGCTGAGGTAGGAGAATTGCTTGAACCCAGGAGGTAGAGGTTGCAGTGAGCCAAGATCATGCCATTGCACTCCAGCCTGGGCAACGAGTGAAACTCCATCTCAAAAAAAAAAAAAAAAAAGCAAACCTTGATTCGTATCTTATACCATGTAAAAATTTAACTTGAAATGACTCGAGACCTAAATATGAAGCCTAAAACTAGAAAACTTTTAGAAGAAAACATAGGAAAAAATATTTGGGATCAAGGATTAGGCAAAACTTTCTTAACTAGGACATAAAAAATTGGCCTGGCATGGTGGCTCACACCTGTAATCCCAGTGCTTTAGGAGGCCAAGCCAGGAGGATCGCTTGAGTTCAGAAGTTTGAGACCAGCCTGGGCAACATAAGGAGACCCCATCTCTACGAAAAATTTAGAAATTAGCTGGGTGTGGTGGCACATGCCTGTGGGCCCAGCTACTCAGGAAGCTAAAGCTGGAGGATTGCTTAAGCCAAGGAAGTTGAGCCTGCAGTGAACCATGATTGCGGCACTGCACTCCAGCCTGTGCAACAGAGTGAGACCCTGTCTCAAAAACAAAACCAAAATTATAGAGTGCCACATTGCAAATAATGCAGTATTATTCAGCAGTTAAGAAAAGAAGCAACTACTGATACACACAAGAACATGGATGAATCTCAAGAGCAGTGTACTGAGTGAAGACTCAAGACCATCTGATTCTATTTATATGGTATTATAGAGAGACAAAACCATAGATCAGTGGCTACTTGGGGTAGGTATAAAGGGTTGACTACAGAGGAGCCAGGGAGAACTTTTTGGGTTAATGGAAATGTTTTATATCTTACTGTGGGGGTTATACAATTGTACATTTGCCAAAACTCACCTAACTGTACACTTGCATGGGTTTTATTGCATGCAGCTATCCCTAACTTTGTTTGGGCGGGGAGGGGGAGTCTGGAGGATACTAGTGTCTAAGATTGAGTTAGGTCAGAAAGATGAGTAGAAGGAATTCTATTTTGTGTTGCCTGGTTAGTGCTTTTCCCCTTATTTCGGATCTTTACCGAATATCCCCACCATTCCATCTTCCAGTTGGAAGTTCATAAACAAATATACAGTTAGTGTCATTTCCCTTTGAGCCAGGTTGAGTTTGACAGGAAAGACTGGAAGTTAATCGTGGGCTAAAATTGACTCTAAGAAAAAATGATTGGAACTACTTGGGACTTTCTCATCAATTGTGCCCCCTTTTTTTGCTGTCACAGTGGTTTGGGCTCTCGAACGGTCATTCGACATACCTTTATGTGTAAACATAATGAGCCAGTGTTGAGTTTGGGGTTGGTGAGGGTTGTGTACCATTGGATTTTTCAGTGAGCTTTAGTTTGTTTAATGAAATTGCACGGGGTGGTTCATATTTCTGGCCTCTGAGCACCAAATGTCCTCAGCACTTCAGTCACTGTGGCAGCCAAAACCACCCCTGCTTATTTTCAAAGACCTCAGGGGTTTCGGGGAAAGTTGTACTTGGCTTGGCAGATAGTGCACTTACGTAGTTAGAGTCAAGAATGCAGGATTTGAGTCAGAAAACCTGTAATCAAATCTTGTCTCTGTCTCCTTCTGGCTTTGTAGTGTTGAGTGTAACCACCCCTTTGAGTCTGGGTGTCCTCGTCTGCCAGGGGATGGTTAGACTAGATGCCTTCTCAGGGCAATCGTTTTTTATTCTGTGGTTTAGTGTAGTGCAGTGTCAAGACTCATGTCACTGGCCAGGCACAGTGGCTCATATCTGTAATCCCAGCACTTTGGGAGGCTGAGGTGGGAGGATCACTTGAGCCCAGGAGTTTGAGACCAGCCTGGGCAACGTGTGAGACCTTGTCTCTACAAAACATGAACAAAATTAGCTGTGTGTGGTGGTGCATGCCTCTGATCCCAGCTACTTGAGAGGCTGCGGTGGAAGGATCACTTGAGTCTGGGAGATGGAGGCTGCGTTGAGCTGTGGTCACACCACTGCACTCCAGCCTGGGAAACAGAGCAAGACTTTGTCTTTAAAAAAAAAAAAGACTGTCACTGACCAGGGATTTAGTGTATTTGCTATACTGCTCACAAATGCTTATATGTCTCAACTTTGGCATGTTACAGGTTCAGCTTGTTGGTTTAGATGAGGAGAGTTCAGAGTTTATTTGCAGAAACACCTTTGACCACCCATATCCCACCACAAAGCTCATGTGGATCCCTGACACAAAAGGCGTCTATCCAGACCTACTGGCAACAAGCGGCGACTATCTCCGTGTGTGGAGGGTAAGCGGATGCTTTATTAGCAGCCAGACAAGTGGGCTTTCTCAGCCTCAGCTGTTAGCAGTGAGGAGTCACAGAGCAGACAGGGGTCGGAGGCATCGAGTGTCATTGCAGTATGGGAGAAGCAAGCAAAGCCTGAATGGACTGACCTTGTTTGGCTCAGCAGATTTTCTAGTAAATCAAGTCAAGATTCCATGAAGTCTGGCTGCTGACTGCAGTCAGCTCAGTCAACCCGATGTGACAATGACAGCTTTCATTGGAGGTGGCAATACTTGGGAACTCATATTCTGTTTGCAGCCAAGATATTTTTGAGTAAATTAAACAAAATACCAGGGCATTGATTCTAAGGATGTGTGTGAGTGGATCTTGGAGGACTCCCTCTGCCCTCAGCTGAGCTCAGCAGCAGCAGCGTCCTCTGTAGCATGGATGTGGCCTTAGTCCACGTGTGCAGATTCCAGGTTGGGCAAGGTGAGAAGACCTTTCCCCTATGAAGATGCAGGGATGAAAACGTAGAAAACAAAGCTGGGCAGAGGAGAAAGTATGGGGAAAAGTAGCATTTGGGGAGTCCTGGGTTTGTTACTATTTTTGATAAAAATGTTTTTCCTCATGTCGTATGTTTGCTAAGATATTTTCTAAACAGGGATTTTTAAAAGACTTTTTATGAGGATAAGACTGGCTAATTTAAAAAAAAAATTCTTGTTCCTTCAGGTTGGTGAAACAGAGACCAGGCTGGAGTGTTTGCTAAACAATAATAAGAACTCTGATTTCTGTGCTCCCCTGACCTCCTTTGACTGGAATGAGGTGGATCCTTATCTTTTAGGTAAGAGAGTTAGGTAGTATGTATTTCAGCTGGAAGAAGCCAAAATACATTTTTTCAGATGTCACACTGGGCTGTGTATCATCCTAGAACAAGGCCAAGTGGGAAGTAGGCTCAGTGTGGAATGTGGTTATTTATTAATTCCTTCCATGTGGGCGAGCTTTCCATGTGTGTAGCTCTTGTCTCTCCACTTAGAATCTAAGATCCTACGGTGAGGATTGAATTCTCATTTAAAATCTAAGATCCTACAGTGAGGATTGAACACTTGACTCTCTCTGTGGCTCTGCCAGTACCCCCCACCTTGTATTCTGTAGTCTTTATGGTATGTTGCTTTCTGGGCCTAGGAATGAGTAGACACAGGAGGGAAGCTTGCCCGAGAACCTTGCTCCCCTCAGCCCTGACTCGCACTCGTTGTTTGCAGGTACCTCAAGCATTGATACAACGTGCACCATCTGGGGGCTAGAGACAGGGCAGGTGTTAGGGCGAGTGAATCTTGTGTCTGGCCACGTGAAGACCCAACTGATCGCCCATGACAAAGAGGTAATGATGTTTTTCCATTTGTCTTTCCTCAAATGTGTCCTGTGCCTTTGGCACAGGAAGAGGTCAGATTGTTCTCTCATTGTTCTACACTTTATGTAGAAAATCGTAACGTAACATCTTCTTGTCTAAATTGGCAATAGTAATGTGTCAAAAACGGGAAAACAACACTATTGGAAACTAATGCTTTTTTTGGCTAATGTAAATGACTTATTCTAAGGTCTGTCATTGTTCTTTTCATGCCAGAGGTTGCTTTCTTAAAATAATGAAGTCTCTTATAGAGGAGTTGGGAACTGATGTGATTAAAAAATAACCTTAGGGTAATACTTACCTTGAAACATATTAGATTTGGGGAGGAAGGAAGGGAGACAGGAAGAGAAAAAATTTTCTGAGAGACAAACTTAATTATCCATTTTTCTCTATAAATGTTTTACGAAGTTCTAGTATGTTCACTTAATCTTTATACTTTTATTACTGTTGGCAATGGAATATATTTTACTTTGATGGTGATGTTTCTGTGTTTATTGGGAAAACTGAGGGGAGCTATTTGTGACTGCATTTTTGGGGGAGGATGGAGTTTTGCTCTTGTCACCCAGGCTGGAGTGCAGTGGTACAATCTCTGCTCACTACAACCTCCACCTCCTGGGCTCAATCGATTCTCCTGCCTCAGCCTCCCAAGTAGCTGGGATTACAGATGCCTGCCACCACGCCTGGCTAATTTTTGTATTTTTAGTAGAGACGGGGTTTCACCATGTTGGCCAGGTTGGTCTCAAACTCCCAACCTTAGGTGATCCACCTGCCTTGGCCTCCCAAAGTGCTGAGATTATAGGCGTTAGCCACTGCACCCAGCCGATTGCATTTTAATCAAAGCATTCTTCTCAGTGATTTTGGAAAATGCCCATAAATCTTTTCCTCCTAGAGCCATTGCATGCTCCTGGTACTCTGATCTCCTGTGGGTAGTGTTTCCTTTTCTTTTCTACCCTACCTTGCACAGCTAGGGGTATTGACATCTATACAGATAAAAAAGAATGTCTTGACCTTAGGTCAGAAACTTGAGGTTGTCAACAGCGTAGGAAGATGTGACCCGGGTTATCATTCCTAGTAAGGGGTTGTCTTTGGCTTTCTATACTCCTAAGGGTTAGCTCTGTTACAAGACTTCCAGACTTGACTGCTGCTAAACTAGGGGTCAGATGAAGAGTTTGTCCCACAGAGAGGACAAGTAAGGAACTTCTGGAAACCTTCTTGGCATCAGGTTGAACAAGCTGCTACATTTTAGTTATATGACAGCTTAGCCTACTGTTGTCTGTTAGGTCCAACCCATAAAATGGCAATTGAATTACTGTTAAGTATTTCAACTGTAGGATTTAATCCAAGGGCTCCTTATACAGAAGATGGTAAGGCTGAGAAGCCACATAGGTAGCAATGAGGTCATCCATAGAATGGGAGCAGCAGGAAGCTGCCGCTGCCTATAGGCTGGAGGGACCACGGGAGGAGACAGGGTTCCTGGAGCCCAGGGGCTGGGTTTACCTGACAGAGACACTTCTAGGAACAGAGAGAGGGGAGGAGAAATACCTTAGCTTCTCTGCCTCCCACCATCCAGCTTCCCACCAAAGCCTCCCATGGCTGAACCAGCCAGAAGCAGCCAGCAGATCTGAGATCCTGCCAAACGCAGGCTGTAAGAATCAGTTCTCTTGTGGCAGAGAGAAGAGCAGGGAGAAAGGCCAGGAATGGATTTTGACAGCAGACAGGCCTGGACCGGCAGCCTTGTCTTGAAGTAATGAACCTGAGAAAGGATGATGGCTCTAGAGAAATAGTAATCGCACCTTCCTAGCACCTTTGATTGTTCTCAGTCCACCTTTCTCTAGGAGAAGACTTGTTTGGGAGACTCTCATTGCTACCTGGGAGATCAGTGTAGAAGAGGGTTTAGTGTACTTGGGTGTTGTCACCGTCCCTTGGCTCCCAATGAACCATGCTGGTGGAGCACTGAAGGGGCAGTCACTTAGAGCCAAGAGAGCATTACATACTCAGCCACATTGCCCATGGCACCTGTGGCATCTCTGTCCCTGAGGGTTATCAAGAGCTGGCATTGGGGGGTATACATATTGATAAACATACCTCTGCCTTAAAACAGCTGTACCTGGGTGCCTCCTTATTGATGACTGGCCCAGTCCCTTCTGAACCACTTCTACTTCCTGCCATAGAAAGAGAAGCATAATTCCTTTATAGCCAGAAAAAAAGGAATTCATGAGGTTAAATAGCAATAGATGCTTATGTGGCAGTGTCGCTCAGTAGGAAGAACCTCAACACTGGAGCTGCAGTATTTAGTGAGAAATTCTACTCATATCTCCCCAGAAGTCAGCTGTCATTATCCTCAGAAGATGAGTTTTGTTTGGCATTAGTTTGTCTGTTTCTGTTTCTCTCTCTGCTTTCTCTACTTGTCGGGCTCTGGCTCTGGCTCTCTTCATCCTCTCTCTTTTTTTTTTTTGAGATGGAGTCTCTCTCTGTCCCAGGCTGGAGTGCAGTGGCACGATCGATCTCGGCTCAATGCAGCCTCTGCCTCCTGGGTTCAAGCAATTCTGCCTCAGCCTCCCAAGTAGCTGGGATTACAGGTGCCGGCTACCGGCCCAGCTAATTTTTTTGCATTTTTAGTAGAGATGGGGTTTCACCGTGTTATCCAAGATGGTCTCGATCTCTTGACCTCATGATCCACCCACCTCAGCCTCCCAAGGTACAGGGATTACAGGTGTGAGCCACTGCGCCTGGCCTTCATCCTCTCTTTCTCTGAAGCTCTCCATTGCTTTCTGCCTCTTTCCCTATAGACATTAGTGATTTGCAATGTTTGCAGCAAATAATAAATGCAGAAAACTGATTCAAAACTTAAATTGATTCACTTACTACCACAAACCAACTACGAGAAGAAATAACATATCCTATGACAAGAGGGTGCTACTAAACCTATTTGTGAATACAGGAACATCCAGGCCTCCCATGACTCAAAATTTCTGTTACGTCTTTCTTGCAAATGAGTCTCAGGTCCAGGTTTCACAGTAGAATCAGTCTGACTGCTATTAAGTGGCCACAGGAGGGTTGCTGTCACCTCTGTGATTGATGATCTAGGCCTTAATGTGCTCATAGACCTGCCTCTGATTGTGCACAAGTGAAAGCCACCAAGGCTTCTGGGTCAAACAGATTTGGTTTCAAATCCTGGTTCTGCCTCTTTCTTGTCTCATTCTTTTAGTGTGGCAGAAGACAGCCACTGTTCTGTTGGTCAGCAGGGTATGTGTCTTTTGTTTTATCACAGGGGTTGGAGGAAGAAGACTTGGAAAGCAGGAATGTGGGAAGAAGCCAGCCAATTTCTATAGCAGAATGATCTTTCATCTTTGGGAAACCACTGATATTAGAGCTCTCAGGTTTTAGTACTCACAAATAGTTTGGGCTTCATTTACCTGCTTCTCTGTCGTGAGCGAGGTTTAGGTGATCTGGACGTGGCAGATTTTTCTCCCATAGGCAGAAGAGGTAATGTATCTGAATCTGACCAGAGCTTCTTGTTCACCAACAGGTCTATGATATTGCATTTAGCCGGGCCGGGGGTGGCAGGGACATGTTTGCCTCTGTGGGTGCTGATGGCTCTGTGCGGATGTTTGACCTCCGCCATCTAGAACACAGCACCATCATTTATGAAGACCCGCAGCATCACCCACTGCTTCGCCTCTGCTGGAACAAGCAGGACCCTAACTACCTGGCCACCATGGCCATGGATGGAATGGAGGTGAGCACTCCCCTCAGACTACCATGGGCCCTGCCAAGCTCCAGCACTGCTTAGTATATCTAGAAGGGTGGTTCTCAACTGGAGCAGTTTGGCCCCCAGAGTATCTTTGAGAATGTCTAGAGGCATTTTTGGTTGTCACAACTCTAGAGAGGCAGATGGTCCTATAGCATCTAGTGGGTAGAGACCAGGGAGGCTGCTAAATATCCTACAGTGCCCAGGACATTCCCCAGCAAAGTATATCCTACACAAAATGACAGCAATCTCGGGACTGAGAAAGCCTGATCTGGAACAAGAATTCATTTTAAGAACTTTTAATTTTTGGCTGGTCACAGTGGCTCATGTCTATAATCCCAGCACTTTAGGAGGCCCAGGCAAGCAGATCATGAGATCAGGAGTTCGAGACCATCCTTACCAACTTGGTGAAACCCTGTCTGTACTAAAAATACAAAAAAAAAAAAAAAAATTAGCTGGGTGTGGTGGTGTGCACCTGTAATCCAAGCTACTTGGGAGGCTGAGGCAGAATTGCTTGAACCCGGGAGGCAGAGGTTGCAGTGAGCAGGATCGCATCACTGCACTCCAGCCAGAGCGACAGTGTGAGACTCCATCTCATAAATAAATAAATAAATAAATAAATAAATAAAATAAAGAACAATAGAGACAGGATTTCTACAGGATTAAGGGAAAAGATGACAAAGGATACAAATTTATAGTCTCTATCTGTATTTTTAGTAGAGACAGGGTTTCACCATGTTGTCTAGGCTGGTCTCAAACTCCTGACCTTGTGATTCGCCCACCTCAGCCTCCCAAAGTGCTGGCATTACTGGCGTGAGCCACTGCACCCAGCCCTCTAGTGTTCTTTAAATCCACAAATAGAAGAGTTATACCTAAAAAGATTTTTTGTGTGTGAATAGTATTTTTTGTTTCTTTCTGTGAAACTCTGACGATCCCAGGCCTTTTACTTGTTATTTCCGCAGGTGGTGATTCTAGATGTCCGGGTTCCCTGCACACCTGTCGCCAGATTAAACAACCATCGAGCATGTGTCAATGGCATTGCTTGGGCCCCACATTCATCCTGTCACATCTGCACTGCAGGTAATCACAGTGGGGGAAAGGAATCTGGCAAGGATGGAGGAAATCTGTCCTCTTGGCTCCTTAGAATTGTAATTGTTACTGTTTTCTAAGGACAGTCTTGAGAGGTTTATACAAAGTGACTAGTCAGAGCCTCTCCACACTTGTGAAATTCAAGCAGTACAAATTTTTAGACAATCTTGTACCCTCATGGACATCAGAGCATCTTCCATATATGATGTACATCATGTGTCAGTTATAGGCCTGTGCCTTGTACTGTCCCCCTGAAATCTGGGTGGCACAGAGGACTCAATTCCAGGAATATGAGGAAAAGGAGGCATCCCTCGTGGATGTAACAGAATCTTTGGGACTGCGAAGATCAGCATCTCCATGGGACCTTTCACGTTTCACTATAACAAACCCACAGTGAGCCCTTGATACATTGGAGGGCCCCACAGAACTTTGCCTTGTTGTGGTGTGTGACTTGTGGTTTTCATTTCGCTATTTCCCAGACCAAAGAGAGTACCCCTTACTCACTGGGCATGGTGGCTCACACCTGTAATCCCAGCACTTGGGGAGGCTGAGGTGGGTGGGTCACCTGAGGTCAGGAGTTTGTGACCAGCCCGACAAACATAGTGAAACCCTGTCTCTACTAAAAATACAAAAATAATTAGCTAGGCATGGCAGCACACACCTGTAGTCCAAGCTACCTGGGAAGCTGAGGCAGGAGAATTGCTTGAACCCAGGAGGTGGAGGTTGCAGTGACCTGAGATTATGCCACTGCCCTCCAGCCGGGGGTGACAGAGCAAGACTCCGTCTCCAAATAAATAAATAAAAGGAATACCCTTTAAAAATATGTTGGGCCAGGCACAGCATCTCAGGCCGGTACGGGAAGCATTTTAGGAGGCTGAGGTGGGAGGTTTGCATGAGGCCAGGAGATTGAGACTAGTCTGAGCAGTACAGTGAGACCTCTTCTCTACAAAAAGTTAAAAAGTTATCTGGGTGTGGTAGTGAATTCCTGTAGTCCCAGCTACTTAGAGGCTGAGGTGAGAGGATCCCTTGAGCCCAGGAGTTTGAGGTTATAGTGAGCTATGATTGTGCCACTGCACTCCAGCCTGGGCAACCAAGCAAGACCCTGCCTCTAAAATAAATTTTTAAAAATGAAAAGAAAAATATGCTGGTTGTCAGTGCACTTTTATTCTATAATGAATGCCAATCTGTTATTTAAAATGAAAACAGTACAGAGGCATGTTTAAGGTGAAAGTCATCTTTTCTCCTTCCTATATTATCTCTGCCTCCATCCCACTCTGCATAGATGACGTCTATCAACAGTTCATGTGTCTCCTTCCAGACCCTTTTGGTATACATTCGGGGGTGTACATCCATACCCCCAAAGACAGTTCTATACCTCTTCCTTTTGCACGGATGGGATTCTGTCCTAGCTTTGTGGTGTTTTGCTCCTTAACTTTTTTAGTGTGTATTTTTCTTCTCCTCACTAATCGGTAGCCTTATAATGGACAAGGTTTGTTATGAACCCCAAGAAACAATGTACTTTGGTGTTTTTCTGCCATTTGAGCATTATTTTGAAGGCATGAAGCTTTTCCTGATTTTCACCCTGGGCTCATGCCTGTATGTCTTCTTGAAGAGTAGCTGGGGGCCTGCTGCCACCTTCTATACCTCAAGTTATGGTCTGTTTGCTTCGTTATTGCCCTCTTTTTTTTTTTTTTAAGGAGTGCGAATAGGGAGGGATGGAAGAAACGGAAAAGGAAGGTATCATCTATCATTTCATGGAAAGCAGGACTGGCCCCGTAGAAACCCCATTTTCTGCTCCTGGCTGCTGCCTTTGCCCGGCTCGCTGTTTTGTGTGTTGCACCTGCCTTGAGCCCCTTCAACTGAAGGAGCTGTTGTTCAAGTGTGCTCAGTTGAGCACTGAGGATAAGGAACTTAGTGCTTTAGAGGGGCAATACCCTGACCTCTTGGCATACACTGTCCCTGGGAGAGGGATCTTGCACCTGGCACAGACTATGCGGTCTTGGTAGAATACCAGTATTGCCCACAATTAGCCTGGCCTATTAAGGCTTAGTTTATTCAGATTCCCTGTGTATCTGAGACCAGCTTTCATCAGAATGCATGGCAGAGTCAGGGTAAACTGCAGTTCTGAAGGCCATTGCCTTTTTTTTTTTCTTTTTTTAAAATTAACTTACTATTTTGATTATAAAAGTAACAAGGGCCGGGTGCAGTGACTCATGCCCGTAATCCCAGCACTTTAGAAGGCTGAGGCAGGTGGATTATCTGAGGTCACGAGTTCAAGACCAGCCTTGTAAACATGGTGAAACCCGTCTCTACTAAAAACACAAAAATTAGCCAAGTGTGGTGGCGCGCCTGAATTCCCAGCTGCTTAGGAGGCTGAGGCAGAAGAATCACTTGAACCCAGGAGGCATTGGTTACAGTGAGCCGAGATCACACCATTGCACTCCAGCCGGGGTGACAGAACAAGACTCCATCTCAAACAAACAAACAAACAAAAAGTAATATGAGCACATTACAGATTACTTAGAACTAGAGAAAAGTAAATGTAATTCCTAACCTTGCCATCTTAGTATTGCCACCATTCTCATTTTAATATATTTCCTTCTAGTCATTTTTCACATGCTTTTATATATTTAAGGTGATTGTCTTCTTTCTAGTGTTTCCCATAGCTATTTTCTTGGATTTATTTATTTTGTTTTATTTTATTTTTTGAGACAGAGTCTCACTCTGTTGCCCAGGCTTGAGTGCAATGGCATGATCTTGGCTCACTGCAACCTCTGCCTCCCAAGTTTAAGTGATTCTCAGCCACCCGAGTAACTGGGATTACAGGTGTGTGCCAACATGCCCGGCTTATTTGTATTTTTTTTTTTAGTAGAGATGGGGTTTCACCATGTTGGCCAGGCTGGTCTCAAACTCCTGGCCCCAGGTGGTCCACCTGTCTCAGCCTCCCAAAGTCCTGGGATTACAGGTGTAGGCCACCACACCTGGCCAGGAAAGAATTTTTTAAAAGCACATATCAACACTACTTTATCAGTCTTCTTTCTATATAACACCTCATTGAAGCATAAATGGGAAGAAACCCTCTAATTGAATGATCAGAGAAGGATCTTATAACCACTCCAGTATTTTAAGTGGCTGCAAATGACATGTTTTGTATCCCCTTGTCCACTCCTGATACCTGACCCAGACAAGAAGGACTCATTAGTGCAGTGGATAGAGCCTGGGGACACCTGCAAGATGGAGTCAAGGCCTAGGCTTGAGTTCTGGCTCTGCTACTCACTGGCTGCACAGCTGTGTGATTTGGGATAAGTACCTTAACATTTCTGAATCTTGGTTTCTTCATCGATAAAATGGGGGTTTAAAATAGAACCTCCATCACGGAGTTTTGGTGAACAAGTGTTTTGTAAACTGTGACTTGCTCCTGAAATGCAGGGATCATCATCCCCATTGCCTCAGTTGTGACCTTGCTTGCTGACTTTCTTTGTCTCTAGCGGATGACCACCAGGCTCTCATCTGGGACATCCAGCAAATGCCCCGAGCCATCGAGGACCCTATCCTGGCCTACACAGCCGAAGGAGAGATCAACAATGTGCAGTGGGCATCCACTCAACCCGACTGGATCGCCATCTGCTACAACAACTGCCTGGAGATACTCAGAGTGTAGTGTTGGTGGCGCTGTGCCCACGAGGCAGGGGCTTGTGTGTTTCCTGCCTCTGCCCCACCCCCAAAGTAAGAAGAAACATGTTTCCAGTGGCCAGTATGTCTTTCGTTGCTTTGCACCCACTGTTACCAGAAGCTGCTCTAGGAGTCCCTGGCCAGTCACCCCATCGCCCTCTGTGGCAGACTCAATGCTGTGTGGCGCCTCCTCAGCCGAGGGCTGAGTTTTAAGATTTTCTCTTCTTTCCTCTTCTCCTTTGGTTCCTCAATTAAAAACGTGTGTATATTTGTTTGTCAGGCGTTGTGTTGAGGAGCAGTTCACGTACTGGCTGTGTCTATTCCTCTGCCCAGGTGTCTCTGTTTGCTGCCCAAGGCAGCAACCCACGTCTCGTCCATGTCCATGTTCGTGTTAGCACTTTCGTGGGAACAAATACCAATCTGTCTTTTCTCCTACTATCAGTGTGTTTAACAAATTTCAACTTTGTATATTTATCAGGCTAATTTTTTATGAAAAAAGTTTTACTCTTCCTGGTTCATTTATTTGTCTTATAGTCCTTCCTCTTTGCACCACCTTCTCTTCCCTCAGTGCCTGGCCCTGGTACTGGGCCCCTGGCCCCATGAGCAGTTTGCCTTCTTGAGTCACTGCCTGAGTAGTACATACCTGACCGGGAGTCCAAACCACCTTGGTGCTCTGAAGTCCACTGACTCCTCACACCTTTCTTAGCCTGGCTCTTCTCAAGGGCATTCTGGGCTTCTAAACAGACATAGGAAACCTCTGTTTACCCTGAAGCACCACTGTCCAGCCCCATCGGTTCCCACTGGGAGCATGGTAGAGCTGAGAGAGACAGGCTCTCAGGGTACCTGACTTGAGGGGAATCCTTTCAGGAAGCTGAAAAAGTCAAGCATATTTCCAGTACATTCTTTCAGAGTCTGTTTTTTCTCCAAATATAAGCCCCAGGCCATTCCACTTAGTGTCTTTTTAATGACAGGCAAGAATGAGTTGAACTTCTCTGAGTTGAACTTTGGTGTTTCCATTGGTTGAGTGTACTCTGCCTGGCCATATATTGTATAGGGTGCTCTTTGGATTGAGTGCTCTGAGGTTAGAGAGTTTCCCAAGAGGCATCCAGTCTGTACTTCCGACCCTGAACAAGACCTCACATGAGAGATGGACGGATTGGCTGTGGCAATCCTGGGCTGTCAAGTGGATAGACAGCAAAAAAGAGGTATACTGTGGTGAGTAATGCTAAGGAGAAAAAAAGAAAGAAAAGGAATTATTGCCCCCAGGGTCAGCCAGTTAAGAGCTCTACTCACATCTGTCAACCCCTCTCCGCCAGTTTAGGTTCTGAGCAGTATTGGACTTCTAACCTGCGGTTGTCTGTTGACTTGCAGGCCGCAGGTGTCTTTCCGTGACATGAATGAGTTCCATGGAGGGAACCTGTGTGTGATTCCACTGTTGGATGAGTCCTTGGGGCACACAGAATTCGAGGCACACTCTGGGGGGAAAGTTGCCTGGTTCCTTGTGCTCTACTCATAACTCAAGGTTTTTAAGTTCCTCTGAATTGCTCATCTGAGGTTAGCAGAGTAGCAGGCCTAAAGGACAATGGTTTTGTCCTCTTTGGCTCTCACCTGCTTGAGAAATGAAACAGTGAACTTTGTTCTTCTCTGCCCTTAAGCTTTTTTGGTTAAGTCTACCTTTTCAGAAGGAGATGTCATTGTTTGCTGAAAGTCCAGCTCTTTGCTTTACCACACAGGGACCTGTCCTAAAGAAGAAGGCACCTTTTGAGTCAGAGTATTTCCCCTTCTACGCTTTTACTTTGTTGTTCTGATTTTGGGACTCTGACTGGCCATTTGCTTGCAGTTGACTCTCCTGCATCTGCTACTGGATTTGCACTGCATTGCTCGGAGATGTAAAGTGAGCAGTTCTTGGTCAGCACTCTCCTCTGCTTTTCAGTGTGTTTGATAACAGTGACTGGGTCCTTCTGTCATGGGGAGCAAGGCCAAGCTGATGGCTGCTTGTTTAGGAGGCCATCAGTTTCTTCCTGTGGAGAAGGGTCTGAAATGGAAGTCAGTGGTGGAAGAGGCTGGTCTGCTGGGCAGGGCTTACGTCCACAGAGTTTTAAGATTCCTTTGCTGATCTGCACCAAGCCTGGTCTGTATGGTGAAATTTGTCAGTTGGAACTCAGAAACAACAACTTGAAAAAATAATAATAATGATTAGAATATATTTGCATAAGATAGCTATTTACTCTGGAAACCAACAACTTTTGAGGTTTCTCTTGCCCTGTGGACACCCAGCCCCTGCCATCCTTCCTCAGGTTCTACATTGCAGTCTTCCTGTGAATCCTACGGGGGACCCAGGGGAGACTCCACCTCCCTAAGCAAGCATACACATACTCATACTTGATGAGTTGCTGGTCTTTTGAATCCCAGGTCTCTTACCCTCCCTTTACTCCACCAACCCAATGACCCATGACTGAGGAGAGGATTTCTATAGTCTCAGGATTTAGAAAGCCTGTAAGCCAGCCATGCTCCAGAAAGCACAGATTTGTTATAGTTACAAAAACAAATCTATGTAAATTGTTGAGGTTCCCAAATTGACAGCCAGTGAGACTGGGTAGGAGACTGAATCTGCTCTCCGTGACTGCTGGAGGAGCAGCTGCTAGGACTTCACCAGGAAGCCCACATCTCCAGGCTGTGGCCCAGCTGGTTATGGCCCTTTCGCTGTTGGCAGCCTGAAGCACATTTGTCTGTATTGTCCTCATCTACTATGAGGAAGGGCGGAGGTGCTAAATAAATAACTGGAGAATGGGTCCACCTCATTCAAGGACCTGAATTTTTTACTCTCAGGAGCATTGGAACCCTCTTCTTCCAGAGAAAGAACTAGCCTGCAAGGTTAGTACTTGAAGAGGGAAGATATTTAATAACTGGGCGGAAATTTCTTATAAATCCAGGATTGGCTCTCAGAGAACTGGCTAAGATTCGGGAAGAAACAAAGTTCAGAATCCTATAACTTTTTTTTGTTTTGTTTTTTGTTTTTTGTTTTTTTTTTGAGACAGGAGTCTCGTTCCGTCATGCAGACTGGAATGCAGTGGTGCAATTCGGCTCACTGCAACCTCCACCTCCCAGGTTCAAGCGATTCTCCTGCCTCAGCCTCGTGAGTAGCTGGGACTACAGGCGTGTGCCACCACGCTTGGCTAATTTTTTGTATTTTTTAGTTAAGACAGGGTTTCACCATGTTAGCCAGGATGGTCTCAATCTCCTGACCTCATGATCCACCTGCCTCAGCCTCCTAAAGTGCTGGGATTATAGGCCTGAGTTACCGCGCCTGGCCCCTACAGGGTTTTGATGACAGTTAGGGCCGAAATTTTAGGAGGTGATATAGGATGCAGGAGAAAATCAAAGTGTTTTCTTTAAATCAAAGGAGGAACTATTAGAGGTCAGCGGAGGTCTGGGGTAGGGAAACATTCACACTGTCCATTGCATGGCTGTGGAATGAGACTGCCCTTAACCTGGGTCAGCCTTCCTAGGCCATAAATTGGGTATCCATGATACTAGGTAACTGTGAGAACAAGATGACAGCTCAGAGCAGCCATAGGTGATGTCTGGTGGTAAAAAACCTACAGGCGTTGGGCGTCCCATGATTGTTCCAGACCGTGGCTCTTGGTTGTGGGTTTGTACAGAGCAGGAGAAGCACAGGTTATGACAGGTATACAGACTTTCTCCCTCCTTTTTCTCTCTTCTCTTTCCCTTGCCTTTCCACTGTTTCTCCCTGCTGCCACCTGGGTCTTAAATTCCTGGGCCATGATGACATGTAGGAGCTGCAGGGTTTACCACATGTGGGAGGGCAGCCCAGAATTGTCCCTCTACCTTCCCCACTTGGAGAATATGGCAGCCCCTTCCATTCCTGGCTTGGGGTAGGGGAGCGCATTGAAGTAGAAGCCTCAAAGCAGACTTTTCCCTTAACTGTGTGTACGCCAGGACGAAGAAGTTCATGCTTGATACTTAGACTGGTTTTCCCAGGGAAGAGAGCAGAGCAGAGCAAAGTCACTGTGAACCCTGGGCCAGGCCCTGGCAGGGCCAGCTCCTGAGAGTATCTTGTGTTGCAGAGCCTTACCCACTCACCCACCTGCACCCTCTCCCCCTCCCACGGTGTCACTGCTGCTAATGGTCAAAGTCAAATATGTGGCCACATGAGATGGACCAGGTCCTCTCAGGCTACTTTCTGGATGTCATTTTTAAAATATGGAAACATGCAGGTGCCTTCTGAAAGAGGCTTGGACTGGTATATCCAACCAGAAAACAAGTAAGCTAAAGAAAGTTTGAACTTGAGAAGAAAGATGTTGACAGTCTGTTTAACAGCTGGAACGTTTATAGGCACCAACCTTTGGGAGAACCCAGTGAATATGAACTTGTGATAGCTACTAAGATTTTAAAAGAAATGTTCTCACCTTGGGTTGATTGTGGTAAATCATGTGTTATGAAAATTGTTGAGCTGAGGCTTTAAATTGCTTTAGTTGAGTCTGAATCACTTGCTTTGGTTCTTATGTATTTTATGACCCCTCTTGTCAGTGACCTTCCCTCCCCACCCCACCCAGAGTGAATTTGTAGCATGATTGTATAAACTTCTATGTAGAAAATGGAGATTTCTTGCTCTGAAATGTTAAGCTCTAACTCATCCATTTCTGTGTCCCTTAGCCTAGTATGTCTGAACTTCCATTCCTGTTATATATTTAAACTTTCCCTCTATATTATAGGTTTTGTGGCATCCATGGTCAGGTGGAAAGGAAGCTGCCCCTTGCAGAACTGTACTGTAATATTTTTCTTTTATAAATATTTTCACAGGACTGATTGTACACAGGGCTTGTAATAAAATTTTAACACTGTGCTGTGAAACAACTATGGGGAATCTCCATTGAAGGCAACTTCAAAGGCACCTGAAAGTGGAGTGTTATCTCTACGACTTTCTATTTCTTGTTTCCTAAGTAAATTAAACCTAATTTTCACCTTTCATTCTGTTTCAGCCTCCTGTATAAGAAGTACCGTATTTTCTGCCCATCACACTTTGTAATAAAACTTGAACATGTATAGATTGACTGAATTTCTTTTTGTGACGAATTCAGTTCTTCCCATTTTGTCACTGTGGTCATGTTCCATAGACAGTGGCAGTGCCCCAGCTGAAACCAGGCAATCTACTCATCACCTTTTATATCCTGTTTGGTCATTCACTTGTTATTCAGTGGAGCACCTCCTCTATGCCAGGGGACATGGCCCTCAAGTTGGTTGCAGTTTATCAGAGGAGACATCCACATAAATACATGTGGCCAGGCGCAGTGGCCTGTGATCCCAGCTGAGGTGTTGGGGAGGCTGAGGTGGGAGGATCACTTGAGGACAGGAGTTCAAGAGAAGCCTTGGCAACATAGCAAGACCCTATCTCAATCAATCAGTAATTTTTATTTAAAAAAATTTTTAGCCAGACTGGGATCTAAGACAATTTTTTTTTTGCATTTATTTCAATAGTTTAGGGGGAACAAGTGGTTTTTGGTTGCATGGAAAGTTTTTTAATGGTGATTTCTGAGATTTTGGTGCACCCATCACCCGAGCAGTGTGCACTGTACCCAGCTGGTAGTTTTTTATCCCTGTCCCCTCTCACCCAAATTAATTTTTAAAAAACAAAACCAAAAAATCCAAATACTTGCATTGTTGTGCAATAGTGGATGTGTTTAAGCATCACCTCCAAGGAGGAGGCGATCACCTTTGCCTGGGCGGGAGCCAGATGGGGTCAGCGAAAACTACTTGAGATGGATGCCTGAGCTTGGGTATTGAAGGCTGAGTAGGAGTTCTCTGGGAGTAAGGAATGTCATTTAAGGCAGAGAGAACACCCATGTACAAATCTGTAGAGGCAAGAAAGTATGGTCATATTCAGAGAATTGCAGGTTGAGGTGGGGTGAATAGTGGGAAGTATAGCTAGAGAGGTATACAGGAGCTAGAGCAGGGCAAGTCTTGTGCTTTGCAGAAATTTTAGACATTATACTCATGTATAAGCCTGGAAAACACACAGAGAGGAGTCATCAGAATTGCATCTTTGGAGGATAGGCAATGATAACGCACCTCTGCCTTTGTATAACAGCATGAGAGAAAATCAAATCCTGAACTAAGGGTGGTGGCAGCAGCAGTAGCAGTGGCAAGGATGGAGAGGACAGAGCACAAGCGAAGAGGGATGCAGTTATCAGCATTCAGTAATTTATTGGCTGTGAAGGGAGGACAAAGAACTCCCAGGTCTTTTGGGTTTGGACAGGTTCTGATGGCTGACTAGGAATGTTCAAGTCCCTGCTAATTTCCCAAACCTATGCCCCAACATGGTAGGATGGGGAAGGAGTTCCTGTCTCACTGCTATTCAAATGCTGTGTGTCCTAGATGAAATACTCCCCTCATTTATTTTTATTTTTATTCTTTGTTCATGTTGGGCCACTTTCAAGAAAGAGAATAAAGGCAAACTGGTTCAGTGAACCAATATTTGGTAAGTACCTGCCACTGTGTCAGCTGACATGAAGCCAGCAGCAGTGGATCTTTGAAAGGAAGTATGTGCCCTTGAGAACTTAAATTTTATGAGTACCTGCTGCTCCTGTTGGAACTGTGCTGCTATGTGGTCTGACAGTGTATATTTTCTGGGAAATACATGAGTCCTGCTTTCTGGTTTTTAAGGAGAAAACTGAGAGACAGTAATAAGGCGAGGCTATGCTGCAGCAACAAACCCCCAAATCTCAGAAACTAAGCACTACAAAAGCTTATTTTTTGCTTACACAAAGTCCTCTGGGCCAGGCGCAGTGGCTTGCCTCTCTAATCCCAGCACTTTGGGAGGCCAAGGGGGTGGATTGCTTGAGGTCAGGAGTTCAAGATGAGCCTGGCCAACATGGTGAAACCCCATCTCACCATATTAAAAATACAAAAATTAGCCAGGCATGGTGGTGCACGCCTGTTGTCCCAGCTACTTGGGAGGCTGAGGCAGGAGAATAGCTTGAATCCAAGAGGTAAGAGGTTGCAGAGAGCTTAAATCACACCACTGCACTCAGCCTGGGCGACAGAGTGAGACTCCATCTCAAATAAGATGAAATAATAAACGTGTGACCTCCAGGTTGCTTATGGGGGGGTGGGAGGGAGTACATTTTTCAGGATGGGCCTGGAAGTGGCTTACTTCTGCCCCCATGTGCCAACTCCAAGGAAGGTCAAGTCAAGAAATGTAGTCTTCCTGTGTATCCTGGAAGAGGAAATGAAGTAGCAAATAGTTATGTCTCAGCCATACCACCAAATCGGCTAAGTATCTGGAGTAATAACTAATGTAATCTCATTCATTGAGAGCTGTTAGTACTGGACAACACATGGTCAAACCTAATGGAATGATACTTTTAGCCAGTCTTTAGCTTCCAAGGCTCATTGTTAGTTAAGTGATTTCAGTGATCCTAGTGTTGGAAATAAGAGCTCACAGTTGCAAAGAGAATGAGCACTCAAAGGATTTCTCAGTAAGGCAAATTCACTTCTGCAGAAGGGTGCTACTCACACTTCTGGCCACCGCAAGAGCGCACTGAACAAAGGAGGGAAGGGTTTTTTATCCCTAACGCACTCAGTCCCTGCTTCTGTGTCTTGTCTCCATTAGTTGGAGTCAGACCACACAATCTAAGCTGATCCTGATTGGCTATTATTTCAAATGGGGAAAGGGTGTGGGTTACAGAAGTGGGAAGGGGAGTTTTGGCGGGGAGGGTAGTTTATAACACAAGTACAAATAAAAGGCGTGTCTGGGCACGGCAAAGGCAAGAAGAACAGTCACAGAGTTTGCAGAGGTTACTGAGCAGGTAGCCAAGGGGAAAGGGGACTCTTTCCACATAAGGAATAGACTTGGGCTATAGATTAGGATTGGCAGGAGAGATTGTTTACAGGGCGGGTAACTAGGGTGGCAGGGCACTACGAGGAAGTTGACCCTAAGAACAAAGAATAAGGAAGTTAAACAAGCTGAACTTTGGAAGAGGAACTTAATGTATCTAACATTGACAACTAGGCCTCTAGAGATTGTTCAGTCAACTATGAATTTATCTTGAAAGGTGGCTGTTGAATCAGACTGAGAAAGTGAAAATCTGCCCTGCCATTCATCACAGATACACAGACAGATAAAACCAGCTGCACAGTTGACAGGATATAATATCTCTACCAAGCACACACCGCAACTTTTTTTGGGGCAACATAAAGTGTTGTAACAACTCCCTGAGTGACTATTTAAAAAAAAAAAATTCACTGAGAAACTTTGTTCTCTAAAATTATAGGCTGACAAAGTTTGCTGTTTGCAGTTGTATTTGTGAGAACGAAGTCTTACAGTATCGCTTGGGGGAGCTGAGTCACTTTGACATCAAGAAAGAGCCTTGATTTCCAGCCTAGGTATAGCGCTTCAGAGCAGGGGTTTCTGAACACAACATTCCACGTTTATCTTGACTTTGTACTTTCCAGGGAAACTGATCCCCTGAGTCCCCTTTGTAGTCTAGCTGACCTTGATCCCCCTTTCACATAGGTCTGTGTTTCTTTGAGCCTAACTCTAATTTTTTACCAAACCTCTACCCTTCCCCATAATCCTATAACCATCTTTTTCTTTGGTAAGATACTTCACCATTCCTCTGGTGTGCAGTCTCTTGTTGATAAGCCTTACTATGTGGGACTGTATGTTTGCCCCTGCTGGTCTTAGGCTGATTGGACTAGGACAGTCTCAAACATTGTTTTAGCCTCTATACATATTTGTGATTACAAATTGCATTAATTTGATTTTTGCTTCTCAAAGTAAACATAATAAACTATATACATATAGTTTATTTTATCTATAATTATATATATAATTCAAATATATAATTCAAAAAGTATGTATATAGTTGAAAAAGTTTATATATATAGTTTATTAATTATATATATATATATGTTTGTTTTTGAGACAGAGTCTCACTTTGTCACCCAGGCTGAAGTGCAGTGGCACAATCTCAGCTCACTGCAACCTCCACCTCCGAGGTTCTTTTTTTAAATCTTTTCTGAACATCTTTCTTGAATTACACCTCCCAGGTTCAACTGATTCTCATGCCTCAGCCTCCTGAGTAGCTGGGACTACAGGTGCGTGCCACCATGCCCGGCTAATTTTTTGTATTTTTAATAGAGATGGGGTTTCACCATGTTAGCCAGGATGATCTTGATCTCCTGACCTCATGATCTGTCTGCCTCAGCCTCCTAAAGTGCTGGGATTACAGGTGTGAGCCACCATGCCCAGCCTGAATAAACTATATTTTTAAATTGCAAAAAGTAATACAATATATGAATGGCTGATATGCACATGAAAAGATGCTTACCATTAGTAGTCATTAAGGAAATGCAATCAAAACCACAATAAGATAACACTTCTCACTGACAAGGATGGTGATAGCTATAGTCAAAAAGAATAGCAAATTTAGCCAGTGGCTCGTGCCTGTAATCTCAGCGATTTGGAAGGCTGAGATGGGAGGATTGCTTGGGCCCAGGAGTTCTTTGCTGCAGTCAGCTATGATTGTGCCACTGGATTCCATCCTGGGTAACAAAGCAGAAAAAAGAATCAATGATACGGAGAAACTGAACCCTCATGTATTGCTGGTGGGAATGTAAAATTATGCAATCATTTTAGAAGACAATCTGGAAATCCCTCAAAAGGTTAAACATAGTTGTGACATGACTTAGCAATTCCACTCCTAGGTATATAACTAAGAGGTGAAAACATATGTCCACATAGCAATGTGTACATGAATGTTCGCAGCCTCATTATTCATTATAGAAGGTGGAAATAACCTACATATCCATCACCTGATGAATGGATACATAAAATGTGGCATATTCATATAATGGAATATTATTTGGTAATAGAAATTAAATACTGATACATGCTACCACATTCAAGAGTCCTGAAAACATGATGCTAAGTGAAAGAAGCCAGTTACAAAAGGCCACATAGTGTATGGGTCCACTCATATTAAATATCCAGAAGAGGTAAACCTACAGGGACAGAAATAAGTTGGTGATTGTCTAGGCCTGTGGGAATTGGGGGAAAATAGGGAGTGACTGCTAATGGGTACAGGACTTCTTTTGGGGATGATGAAAATGTAAAATCAGTTGTGCACAGCTCTGAATGTTCTACAACCCACTGTACACTTTGAATTGGTGATCTGTATGATATATGAAATATGTCAAAGCTGTTAATTTTTTGTTAAAATGAGAACTGTGGCCCGGCACAGTGGCTCATGCCTGTAATCCCAGCACTTTGGGAGGCCATGGTGGGTGGATCATCTGAGGTCAGGAGTTCAAGACCAGCCTGCCTAACATGGAGAAACCCCATCTCTACTAAAAACACAAAAAATTAGCCAGGTGTGGTGGTGCGTGCCTGTAATCCCAGCTACTTGGGTGGCTGGGGCAGGAGAATCACTTGAACCTGGGAGGCGGAGGTTGCAGTGAGCTGAGAATGCACCATTGCATTCCAGCCTGGGCAACAGGAGTGAAAGTCCATCTCAAAAAAAAAAAAAAAAAAAAAAATGAGAACTGTGAACTGTGTTGGGCACAGGAAGTAAAGTCCTACTCTCAAAGAATTTAGTATTATGGTAGAAACAGACATAAAAAATTTGATATTTTTTAAAAAGGTAAGTGCTAAGGTACAAGCATGTATAAAGGGCTATGTGCACCACCACACCCGGCTAATTTTTGCATTTTTAGTAGAGATGGGTTTTCACCACATTGGCCAGCCTGGTTTCGAACTCCTGACCTCAAGTGATCTGCCCATCTTGGCCTCCCAAAGTGATAGGATTACAGGGGTGAGCCACCACACCCAGCCCCATGAGGGTTCTTCTGTAATGAAAAATATAAAGTCTATGTGTCAGGCCTCCAAGTTCAAGCCTGGACATTATAGCCTTGATGACTTGCACATACACCTCCTAATGGTCTCCAGGAGCCAGAAAGTCTGAAGTAACTGGCTGGCCACAAAGAGAAGTGAAACAACTAGCTCCTGCCTCAACTGATTGCTCTCCCCCTGCAACGTTCCACCATTGTTTCTGCTCAACCTTGAGAAGCTTCCCCGCTAGACATTAGGTTTTCTCAAGACCCCCACCCCTGTAACTATGTTTAATGCACCCTTCCTTCTGCTTGCAACTGTTAACCCCCACTCTTATGACCATGCCTGTTTGTAATAGATAACCCCTACTCTTGTGACCATGCATCCCATGACACCCCCCTAGCAACACCCCTATCCCCGGCTTGCAAAACCACCCTGAACTGTAACTTCTGTAACTTTCCACTGCCTACCACAAACCTATAAAACCAACTCCTATCCCACCTCACTCCACTGACTCTCTTTTTGGACTCAGCCTGCCTGCACACGGGTGAATAAACAGCCATGTTGCTCACACAAAGCCTGCCTGGTAGTCTCTTTACATGAGTGACGTGCCTAACACTATGCCTTTGTGCTTTGCATCCATTATCCCATTTAATCCTCACAAGGCCATTCTACAGGTAAGGAAATGGAAACAGGGAAGTGATGGAACTTGTCCACGGACACACTAGAAAATGCAACACCAGGGTTTGAAGCCACCCAGTCTAACCTCGGAGGGCACAGGTTTAAACTTCACACTGTCCTGCTTCTCTACCTGATGTCATGCCCTTTCCACTTAATCTCACCAACATGGAGTCACTACAAAGCTTTTCAGCAGCTGCCACTTTGTTTCTCTCCATCTTCCAATGGAGTTGGTTTTCTCTTTGGAGACAGCAGAGAGAAAATGAAGATGGGAATTTGGCTCCAAAAGGCTTGTCTGATCATTCTCCCTCTCCCAAAGGCCTATGGCCCATTCGAGTCTGTTCCAAAGCATCTCTTGCATTTAGGGGCTTAAGTGCACTGTGGCTATTTACATAAAACTTTATTACTTTAAAGCTGTAAAGGCTCATTTTGTGTTTTCAGCCTTCCTATGTTGATTGTTAGGCCCTTCACTTGTGTAAAGAGACCACCAGGCAGGCTTTGTGTGGGCAAGTGGGCCAAGTCCGAGAAAGGAGTTAGGCAAGGGGGGACTGGTTATATAATTTGGGGTAAATGGTCAGTTAAATGTGGTAATTGATTTTAGGGAGCAGGAGGGCATCACAGGATGCATGGTCACAAGGGTAGGGGTTATTCATTACAAACAGGCATGATCATAACGGTGGGGGTTATTGCAAGTAGAAGGGTGGTTGCAAGTAGAGGGGAGAGTGAGGCAAATTACATAGTTACAGGGGAGGGGGTCTTGAGAAACCCAATGTCCAAAGGGAAATTTCACAAGGCTGAGCAGGAATGATGGTTGCAGGTTGCAGTGGGGAGAGCAATTAGTTGAGGCAGGAACAAGTTGTTTCACTTCTCTTTGTGGCCATCTGGTTACTTCAGACTTTCTGGCTCCTGGGGACCATCCAGATGTGTACATGCGGGTCACCAAGGCTATAATGGCCAAGCCTAGATTTTGAGGCCTGACACTGATAAAGCAAATATTAGATCCTTATTTATAGGTAGAGGAGACATGCAGAGAGATTAAATGTTTGGGCAATTATCACTTCTCTGGCAGTGGTTTCTTTGCCAGTTAAAAGAGGCAGTTGAACTACATATTATTTGCAATAACAAAACATTTGTCATTCTGGACCTGCTCAGATAGGCGGCAAATTGGAAGCAAAGTCAGTTTCATAACTCAGATGTGTCTCCACTAGATCACGATGAGAAAACAAAGCCCGGCGCTCTCGAGGCAACCGGGAGGGCTTGACCATTAGGTCTGCGCAAGGGCAAAAGAGGAGCGAGTACCGTGCAGCCGCGGAACAGACTTTGCGGGCGGTGGGGACGTGTTTTTGGAGCGAACCCGGTAAAGGAAGTGTGCTACGCCATCAAGGGCCCCACTCCCGGCTGCCGCGGGGACGGTGCAGGGTCATTCGCGGTTGAGCTGCCCCGGGCGGGCCCGAGCCTTTGGGTCTCAGGTGACCGGCACAGGCACCCGTGGGGTTCGAATCTGCTTGTTCCTGCGGTGGAAGAGACGGGCCGGCGTTGGTCGCTGCTGCTAGCAGCTTGAAGCCCAGGGTCGGTACTGATGGCGGCCTGGGCTGCTGCCAGCCTAAGCAGGGCCGCTGCCCGATGCTTGCTGGCACGAGGCCCCGGGGTCCGGGCGGCTCCTCCGCGCGACCCCCGGCCCTCCCAGCCAGAGCCCTGGGGCTGGGGCGCCGCTTCGGGCAGGGCGCTGCACCTCACCGCGGCTGTCCCCGCCGGGCACAACAAGTGGTCCAAAGTCAGGCACATCAAGGGTCCGAAGGACGCCGAAAGGAGTCGCATCTTTTCCAAACTTGCTTTGAACATCCGCCTGGCGGTGAAAGGTGAGACCCTGACGGTCACCCACTGCTGGCTGCCGCTGCCCTCTCAGTGCCCACAGCCTCGCTTGCCTCTCGGAGTTGGGCCCACCTAGATCTCCGGCCCTTCACTTTATTTTCCTTCCCCAATACCCGCCATTGCCCGCTTCATAAATCCTCACAACACCTACCTATGTTGGAGGTCCTCACTCACCTTTCCAGACGCTGAGCATCTAGCCAGTTTGTCAGAGAGGGAGCTGCTCTTGAGAAGAGAAGCCGGTAAGGTAGAAGTGACTTCATCCTAGTGTAGCCGGGTACTTAATAGAAACAAGTCCTAAGAGTCAGGGCAGATGTGTGTCTCTCCTGAAGAGACAAATCAACCCCTTTGAAGTCACCTCAAGTAGCATATTGGTTGTGGCAGGGGCACTGAGTGAAGCTATTACTTGTTTAGGCCCCAGTTTGCTTCATTAATGTTTCCCCCAAGACATATGTCCTTGGAAGGTAGTTTTGCAACAGTGTCTTTTCTCCCTTAGGTCACCACCCTGAAAAGGCTTTTTTTCTGTTTAGGGTCAGACATCTGTAAGAGTAAAGGAAAAGTTCTGTAGAAAGCTTGGACTTTGGGCTGGGCACACTGGCTCAGCCTGTAATCCCAGCCCAGAGGCAGGCGGATCACTTGAGGTCAGGAGTTCGAGACCAGCCTGGCCAACATGGCGAAACCCCGTCTCTACTAAAAATACAAAAAAAATTAGCTGGACATGGTGGTGGGTGGTGCCTGTAATGCCAGCTACTTGGGAGCCTGAGACAGGAGAATTGCTTGAACCCAGGAGTTGGAGGCTGCAGTGAGCAAGATTGCACCACTGCACTCCATCCAGCCTGGGTGACAGAGCAAGACTCTGTCTCAAGAAAAGGTATGGACTTTTGAGTCAGGAAAACCTGGTTTCTGTCACTGACTAACTTATGACCGTGAACAAGTAGCTTAACTTTGTTGAGTTTCTGTGAAACAAGGATAATACCCACCTTGAAGTTTATGGTTTATGGCACATAATGGGCATTTAGTTAATGTTAATTTACCCTCTCATCTCATGCCTGGTATTTGTTTGCTTCATTTTCTTCAGAATTCTTGATACTAAGTTCAAGCAACTTTTATTTATTTTTTTGAGACAGAGTCTCACTTTGTCACCCCGCCCGGAGTGTAGTGGTATGATCTTGGCCAACTGCAGCCTCTACCTCCCAGGTTCAAGCGATTCTCCTGCCCCAGCTACCTGAGTAGCTGGAATTACAGGCACCGCCTGCCACCATGTCCAGCTAATTTTTTTTGTATTTTTAGTAGAGACGGTTTCGCCATGTTGCCCAGGATGATCTCAATCTCCTGACTTCGTGATCCGCCCGCATCGGCCTCCCAAAGTGCTGAGATTACAGGTGTGAGCAACTGTACCTGGCCAATTTTTTTGTATTTTTAGTAGAGATGGAGTTTCACCATGTTGGCCAGGCTTGTCTCGAACTCCTGACCTCAAATGATCCACCCACCTCAGCCTCCCAAAGTACTGGGATTACAGGCATGAGCCACTGCACCCAGCCCAAGTTCAGCCAACTTAATTGTGTTTATTTTGTGCCAGGCATGGCATTGGTACTACAAAGATGATAAGATACAGTCCCTACCCTCAGATTATAATGTCATGTGAACATTTCAGTAATTATGCACAAAGTAGTAGAGTAAGAGCAGTAATGAATCCAGGAAGTGTTGTTACCATCTATGTTCCTTCTTCATCTGACACAAAGTGGAGATCGCTGAAACCTAGCAGAATGAAAACCATCCATAAAGACAATGAATTAGAAAGTTCTGGCAGGGCACAGTGCCTCATGCCGTAATCCCAACACTCTGGAAGGCCAAGGTGAGTGGATCACTTGAGGTCAGGAGTTTGAGACCAACCTGGCCAATGTGGTGAAACCTTATCTCTACTAAAAATACAAAAATTAGCTGGGAATGGTGGCAGGTACCTGTAATCCCAGCTACTCAGGAGGCTGAGGCAGGAGAATCCCTTGGACCCAGGACGGGGAGGTTGTAGTGAGCAGAGCCTACACCACTGTACTCCAGCATGGATGAGAGTGAGACTGTGTCTCAAAAAAAGAAAAAGGCCTTTTCCGGCCAGACGTGGTGACTCACACCTATAATCCTACCACTTTGGGAGCCCTGGGCAGATGGATCACATAAACTCAGGAGTTTGAGACAGCCTGGGGGACATGGTGAAAACGTGCATCTACAAAAAAAAAAATTACCTGGTTGTGGTGGCGCATACCGGTGTTCCCAGCTACTTAGGAGGCTGAGGCAGGAGGATCGATTGAACCCGAGGTTGAGACTGCAGTGAGCCGAAATCATGCCACTGCACTCCAGCCTGGGTGACAAAGTGAGACTTTATCTCAAAAAAAAAAAAAAGAAAATGCTTTTCCTACTTATCCAGGCCAGGCTCCTACCACTTTGGGAGGCCAAGACGGGTGGATCACCTGAAGTTAGGAGTTTGAGACCAGCCTGGCCAATGTGGCGAAACTTCATCTCTACTAAAAATACAAAAATTAGCCCGGCACGGTGGTGTGCACCTGTAATCCCAGCTACTTTGGAGGCTGAGGCAGGAGAATTGCTTGAACCCAGGAGGTGGAGGTTGCAGTGAGCCAAGATCGTGCCACTGCACTTCAGCCTGGGCAACAGAGCAAGACTTCGTCTCAAAACACAAATAAGAAAAACCAAAATACTTCTCCATATCCCATTGAAACTCTAGATAAGATATTCTAAGGTAACTGAGAGCTAAATGGTGATTTGCCACTCCTTTGGCTTGGTGGGGCTGGAAATCCTTTTTTTTCTCCTGTGTTGTACTAAGATGTCTTTGCTCACTTTTTTTTTTTTAAATTCTCAGAAGGAGGCCCCAACCCTGAGCTCAACAGCAACTTGGCCAATGTCTTAGAGGTGTGTCGCAGCAAGCATATGCCCAAGTCAACAATTGAAGCGGCACTGAAAATGGAGGTGTGTACTGTTTGACATGCTTGTTATTCATCACAGCCCCTATAGGGCCCATGTCTGGACGGCCACCAGACACACCTTAAATTATCAGAGAGGGCTGGGTGCGGTGGCTCACGCCTGTAATCCCAGCACTTTGGGAGGCCAAGGTGGGTGGATTATTTGAGGCCAGGAGTTTGGAGACCAGCCTGGCCAACATAGCAAAACCCCATCTCTACTAAAAATACAAAAATTAGCCCAGCGAGGTGGCACATGCTTGTAATCCCAGCTACTTGGGAGGCTGAGGTGGAGGATTGCTTGAACCCAGGAGGTGGAGGTTGTGGTGAGCCGAGATCGCACCACTGCACTCCAACCTGGGTAACAGAACGAGACTCTGTCTCAAAAAAAAAAAAATCAGCGAGAAGGGTAGCAATGTAGTTGACACCCTCAAGCTAGAGGCTTCTGGGGGCTCTCTGTCCTTGGTCATTGGTTCTAGGAGCATGACTGGGAGTAGGATGCACAGACAGCATGCAGGGCTATACAGCCCGAGACTGCTCAGTCAAGTTGTAGGGAGATGAGGTATTATAGAAAGAAGGGGCAGTGTGGGAGAAAGCCCTTATGTTAGGTTAAGGAAGGGTTTGTTTTTCAGATGTTTATGCCCTAAAGGAGAAAAGCTAGTAGAAAGGAAGAGGGTGGGGGTGATAGAGACCTTGGGAGGGGCAGGGATATAGAGTCCAGGTGAGGGTACACCTTTCTCTGGGGCAGGTAGGGAGGCTCTGAGGAGGTAATAGTTATCTTCATAGCTCATAGTTATTGAGTGCTTCCTGCAGGCTAAGCATGGATAAAAACTCTGTGTGTGTTATCTCATTGAATCCTCAAAACCACCATAAGTAGAAACCGAGGCACAGAAAGGTTAGGTGACTTGACTCAGGTCACATAGAAAATGACAGACTTGAAACCAGATAGACTCCAGAGCCTGCGCTCTAACCGTTATACATACTGCCTTCATGTAAGCCATGGTACAGAGAAAATGGTGGAGACAGCAACTGTTTCCCCAACCTAGTGGCCCTTTATTTCCTTTGTGAAAGAGGAAGGGAGAAGTCATCAGTTGAGAATTCCTGGAAAGGTGCAAGACAGGGTGCTTGGAGTGGGGAAGACTGAATACATGGACAAGGGATGAGTTGAGGCACAGAAGGTCCAGAAGAGATTAGTCCCTAGAACTCTATGTGAATTGTTTGAATTTTGAGACCATGCTGTTTTCAGCAGCTCTTACGACAAGCCTTAGGTGTGTGATTTTTCACAGCAATACTCAGCAGCCCAGGGTAGGAGCCTTGAGACTTCACCGGTGGGTTTCTTGCAGGATGGGGGTATAGGAGGATGAGTGTGAGTGGGAGTGACTGGGGAAGAGATATGGCATTTGGTTAGGGATGGTAGGAAGCAAAGCTGAGAGATGCCTGGTGGATTGTTCAGGGACCCAAGAAACAGACTCCTTCCAAGTTAGGGGTAGTACTTCCTCTTACCTCAAAACTTGGTTCTAGGGTCTCCTCTTAGAGGATGGGGACAAAAATAAAGATTAAGTACTCCGGCTCCAGCCTAGAAAGCCTATCTCATGGAATTAGTTTTGTGGTACTTGTGGTTCTGGGCTGACATGTGGGAGGGAATTGGGAAACAGGAAAATGTGCTTGTGTTGTTTATTGCAGAAAACCAAGGACATTTATTTGCTGTATGAAGCTCGAGGCCCTGGTGGCTCTTCTTTGCTCATCGAGGCATTATCTAACAGTGGCTCCAAGTGTCAATCAGACATTAGACATATCCTGAACAAGAATGGGTAGGTATGTGTCAGGGGAATGGAAGTACTGTTGATCTCTGCTAGTGTTTCAGGGTGCTTATTTTTATTTTTATTTTTATTTCTTTGAGACAGAGTCTCACTCTTGTCACCCAGGCTGGAGGTACAGTGGCATGATCTTGGCTCACTGCAACCTCTGCCTCCTGGGTTCAAGCAGTTCTCCTGCCTCAGCCTCCCAAGTAGCTAAGATTACAGGCACCCACAGCCACGCCCAGCTAATTTTTATATTTTTAGTAGAGATGTCAGGGTTTCTCCATGTTGGCCAAGCTGGTCTCACTCCTGACCTCAGGTGATCCACCTGCCTCAGCCTTCCAAAGTGCTGGGATTACAAGCGTGAGCCACCATGCCTAGCCATGTTTCAGGTTTTAAGCACACTTCCTCCTAAGCAGAGTCCATGAGTTAATTGACTTTCCCTTATGTATTCTGTACTAACGGGATTCCAAAGACTTGTTCATCAGGTGTAGAAGGGGATCTTTGTCTTATTATCCCTATCTGTAGCCATTTAATGCCCAAGTCTTAAAAATGTTCCACCAGGCCTGGGTGCAGTGGCTCACATCTGTAATCCCAGTACTTTGGGAGGCCGAGGTGGGTGGATCACAAGGTCAAAAGATCAAGACCATCCTGGCCAACATGGTGAAACCCTCTCTCTACTAAAAATACAAAAATTAGCTGGGCATGGTGGTGCGTGCCTGTAGTCCCAGCTACTCAGGAGGATGAGGCAGGAGAATTGCTTGAACCTGGGAGGTGGAGGTTGCAGTGAGCGAAGATCGCGCCACTGTATTCCAGCCTGGTGACAGAGTGAGACTTGGTATGAAAAAAAAAAATGCTCCACCAAGACTGGTATCTTAATGGGACAGGAAATGATGAGCAAAGTCTGCTTCCTCCAAACTGTAATCAGGGCAGAAAATTGAGCATGGGGATATTCTTGGGCTGTTCCCTAACCCAGCAGCAGCTGCATTTTCTCCTTCAGGAAGTGATCTGCTCCATGTCTGTGTGTACCCCATAGGCTGAGTGAGAAAGAGATAGCAATAGAATGATGAGCTTTATGGAGGCTGAGTGTCTAAAGGCATCCACTCATGTGAGCCTATTTCCTTCCCTGTCAGAGGAAGGATGGCTGAAGGAGCTCGTCACTCTTTTGACAAAAAGGGGGTGATTGTGGTTGGAGTGGAGGACAGAGAGAAGAAGGCTGTGAACCTAGAGCGTGCCCTGGAGCTGGCAATCGAAGCAGGAGCTGAGGATGTCCAGGAAACTGAAGACGAAGAAGAAACGAACATTTTTAAAGTAAGCATGAAAACATGGGTGTTTGGTGGGCTTCTGGGAGATCCTTACCCATGCCTCTTGTATTCTTCCTTCCTGTGCCCAACAGTATAGGTGAGACAAAGAGTTCAATATTGTACAAACATTTAGTTATTTATTTAGTTAGTTAGTTATTTTTTGAGACAGAGTTTTGCTCGTGTTGCCCAGGCTGGAGTGTAACGGCGCAATCTCAGCTCACTGCAACCTCTGCCTCCTGGGTTCAAGCGATTCTCATGCCTCAGCCTCCTGAGTAGCTGAGATTACAGGCACACACTACCACACCCAGCTAATTTTCATATTTTTGGTAGAGACGGGGTTTCACCATGTTGGCCAGGCTGATCTCAAACTCCTGACCTCAGGTGATCCGCCCGCCTCGGCCTCCCAAAGAGCTGGGATTACAGGTGTAAGCCATTGCACCTGGCCTCTACAAACATTTATTAAGTGAATACTGAATAGGGCCAACTCTAGTGAGGACTATGAGAAAGAATCAAAACATTGAAAACGATGTCTCTACCAGTGAAGAGCTCAAACCTAGTGATACATTCCAGTATTGACATTCAGGACTTAGCAACGTCCTATGTGGCTTTGTCTCATTACCTCCTGGTTCCTCACCTCCTGACTTTCCTTTATCCCTAGTTTATTTGTGATTCCTCTTCACTGCATCAAGTGAGGAAGAAGCTGGACTCCCTGGGCCTGTGTTCTGTGTCCTGTGTGCTAGAGTTCATCCCCAACTCAAAGGTGCGGCTAGCTGAGCCTGACCTGGAACAGGCCGCTCATCTCATCCAGGTGCTTGGCAACCACGAAGATGTGATTCACGTCTATGACAACATTGAGTAACCAAGTTATATGTGCCCCCAGGTTCCTTCCTAGAAATGTGGCAGCCCGTTCCATACACAGGCAATCTCTGAGAGTAAAGCCGGTGGGAGGCTCAGTAGGCCAGGAGGCCTAAGGCCAGAACTTGCGACCTTGAGGTGAAGGGAATCTCACTTGTGGGGCCTCTTTGTCAGCTCTGCTGGTGCCTCAGAGCCATCTGGATGAGTATCCTGACACCCCCTTGGATGCAGGGCAGGAACACACAGCTGGTCAGACTCTGATGTTGGGTAGTTGGCCTCTGTGGGGATTGGAAGTGCCCTGAGGCCCTCTGTACTAGTAACTGCTCTTAATAATAACTGATTATTGGTTGCTGCATTGCTGTTGTATGGCTCTTGAGTTTTCCTGAGTTTGTGTCCAGCTGTTGGGATCCTCTGGACTAACTTTCAAGTCCCTAGGCTTAGCTCTACTACTCCAGTCCCAGGATTGTTTTTTTGATTGGCCATAGAAATGTAGTTGTATCTAGGCACTCCATGGTCTAATCCTGGTCTTATGGCCTAAACCTGTCATTCATTCATACAACTAGTATGTCTGGAACACTAGCTATGTACCAAGAACTGTACTTATCTAGAGCATAAGGTGTTCAACTGGTGCCCTGTGTTAGATCCTGCTCTAGAGGGTAGGACCTTAACACAGGACTGCTTTTTATTGGAGCTGCCCCAGGGCAGTATGAGCTGCCGTGCAAGCATCTGTTGCTCTCTTTGTGTGATTCCCATGCCCTTCTTTCACCGAACAGCTTAAGGTTCTAGCCCAGTAGGAAATCAAGTGCCAATGATAAAGGACTTGGCAGTGGCTCACACCTATAATCCCATCTACTCCAGAGGCTGAGGCGGGAAGATCACTTGAGCCCAGGAGTTTGAGGCTACAGTGAGCTATGATTGCACCATTGCATTCTAGCTTGGGTGACACAGTGAGAACCCTGTCTTTTTTTTTGAGTCAGGGTCTCACTCTGTGGCCCAGGCTGGAGTACAGTGGTATAATCTCGGCAGCCTCGACTTCCTGGACTCAAGCAGTCCTTCCACCTCAGCCTCCCAAGTAGCTAGGACTACAGGTGCATGCCTGATATATATATTTTTTGTAGAGATGGGTTTCACTGTGTTGTCCAGGTTGGTGCTCCTGAGCTCAAGCGATCTGCCCACTTGGCCTCCCAAAGAGCTGGGATTGCAGGCATGAGCCACCATGCCTGGCTCAGTATGTCTTTTTTTTTTTTTTTCTGGAGACAGAGTCTTGCTCTGTCACCCAGCCTGGAGTGCAGTAGCATCATCTTGGCTCACTGCAACCTCCACCTCCCCAGGTTCAAGCGATTCTCCTGCCTCAACCTCCCAAGTAGCTGGGATTACCACCACGCCCGGCTAATTTTTGAATCTTTAGTAGAGACGGAGTTTTGCCGTGTTGGCCAGGCTGATCTTGAACTCCTGACCTCAGGTGATCCGCCCACCTTGGCCTCCCAAAGTGCTAGAATTACAGGCATGAGCCACTGCACCCGTCTCTGTCTCTCAAAAAAAAAAAAAAAAAGGTAAGGGACTTGCCAGGGCCTGCTTTGCCTGGGTCCCTGTGCATTCTGAGATTGGTCAGAGTGAACCAGTGAGAAGATTGGGCTGCTCTTAAGAAGGGCTACCACAAGCTGGTTTTGAAAGCTTCTTGGTTCTCAGAACAACCAGCCCTAGATCCTTTTCATCTTTGATGCCAAATGATGTGGCACCGAGAACTGAAGAGGAAACTCGAACAGAAAGAAGAGTGAAGGGCTGAATAAGAAGCCTGGCCAGGGGGAAATACAGCCCTTGGTACCTTTTGCTCCTAATAGTCACTTCTGGGTTTAGAAGGGCCAGGAATGCCCACCTCCTGCTCCAGAGCCTGTCAAGCATGCCAGCCCTGGAGTGGCTTTCTGATCCCTGTTATACACTTATTTATAAATTATTTAAGCTAATTCTGAGTTCAGGTATTTTCCTGAAGGAGCCTCAGGTAAATAAGGATGGCAAAGAACTGAAACTAAATTTACCGTAAATGACAACTTCAGCTTCTAAGAAAAACATTACTAATTTCACATTGATGTCAACAGCTGGAGAGCAAGGGCTATGAAGAAGAAAACCAGTGAAATAATTCATGGTCACACCATAGCAGATGAACCTCATTTCATAATCATTACACTACCTGAGATTCTTTAATTTTTATAGGAAAAAACTTGCCCAAATATCTGAATTGCTTATCATTAAAAAAGAGCAACTTGGCTGGACATAGTGGCTCACGCCCGCAATCCCAACACTTTGTGAGGCTGAGGTGGGTGGATTGTGAGGTCAGGAGTTCGAGACCATCCTGACCAACATGGTGAAACCCCATCTCTACTAAATATAAAAATTAGGAGAGAGATTCAAGATGGCCAATTAGCAGCAGCTCAGGATTGTAGCTCCCAGTGAAAGCGCAGAGAGCGAGTGGACGCTGCACTTTCAGACGAATTTTTGTTGCCCACAGAGATTCCTGGCAGAGGTGCCACATGGGTTGCCAACGCAACTCTTGGCCGGTGCGGTGGCTGTTTTGCTGGCGCCCCGGTGCGGCACTTCTCAGTGCGGAGTATACAGGACTGGGTGCCCTTTGAGTCGGGCTCGGCTGGTCCCATCCCCATAAGGAGAACAGCAATTGGAAGCGCTGAGGACTGAGAGTTTCACAGCAAGCACAGCCGAACCCGGGAAGGTCCAGCTCTGTGGGGAAGGGGCGTCTGCCCACGGACAACTAAGCAACAGAAAAAACTTCATCACCGGGCGGAGAGAGATCCAAGATGGCCAATTAGCGGCAGCCCAGGATTGTAGCTCCCAGTGAAAGCGCAGAGAGCGAGTGGACGCTGCAATTTCAGATGAATTTCTGTTGCCCACAAACTGGGAGATTCCCAGTGGAGGAGGCACACGGGTCGCCAGAGCGACTCTTTTGGCCGGCGCGGCTGTTTTGCCGGCACCCCAGCGCGGCACTTCTCAGTGCGGAGTATACGGGACTGGGTGCCCTTTGAGTCGGGCTCAGCTGGTCCCATCCCCACAAGGAGAACAGCAATTGGAAGCGCTGAGAACTGAGAGTTTCACAGTAAGCACAGCTGCACCCAGGAAGGTCTAGCTCTGTGGGGAAGGGGTGTCTGCCGAAGGAAAACTAAGAAACAGAAAAAACTTCATCACCAACAAGCCGGACGTCCACTCAGACCCAATCTGAAAGTCGGCAATTACAAAGACGACAGGTGGATAAATCCACAAAAATGGGAAGAAACCAGTGC